>JAQBSW010006789.1:0-45709 GCA_029291075.1 Eudiplozoon nipponicum | reverse complement strand
AAAAAGAATTTTTTCTTTTTATTTTCCAGAACATTCTTTGTTTAAAGACTTGATTTTTAAAATTGTGCGCTATTTTCAGTTTTTGAGTATCTCGCTACCGGACTGGTTGAAGATTTTCGTTTGCTGCATTTTAACATTTCTTTCCATTATAAACATTAAAAAGCTTTCTACAATATAATCTTCCAACACTTGTCTTGTGTTCTGATATAATATAACACTGAGGAGGAGCCTTGGAACAGGTAATTTTATTTATTATTGTGGGTCACGTACACTGTCAAAGCAGATTATTGCTGAAGATATAGCTTTCCAACTCTCACCTTCCTATCGCCATAAGTAAGTGTCAATTTGAGTATAATAATTCTTGATCATGAATACCGATATTAAATTAGAAGATGTATTTCATTTAGTGCAGGACATAACGGATTTAAATTTAAATGACACAGGTAACAATGTAGGCATATCAGACTCTACTGTGAATATTAGGACATCTAGCGAACTGGCATCTATGGGGCTTACAGACACCAATAGGTTAGGGGCCTCAACAAAATTTGGCGACCGCGCCAGTCCAAGAATATTAAGTCTACCACAGTATAAGTCAGAGAAACATGCAAGTTGGGTAGGAGATGCCCAAATGATATTTGAGGCTTATTGTATTGTGAACCCTATGGAGAAATTTGTTGCAGCATGGATGGCATTGCCTGAGAATTTCCGAAATGCTTTGGAAAATTTCAGAGACAGAACTGTGAAAGAAAAGCCGTACAACGCATTTGAGTTATTAATGGCTGAAATTCAACAGAGATATCAGCCTGGAAGAACAGCGCAAATGTGCGAACTATTACGCTTAGAAAAAATGGGGCGTCAGTTACCGTCCGAATTTTATGAACGCCTTTGCACGAAAGCTTCCAGGTTGAATATATCTAGTGATGTAGTCAACTCCATTTTTACAGCTGAGTTACCAATTAGGCTCAGAACAACAATGGAAGTGTTTGACACAATGAACATAGATTGGCCGACAAAACTCAGAGGGTTAGACGGCGTGTATAAACAGCAAGAACCACTAGTACATGCTGTAATGGCAGATTCTGTAACGATGCAGCCAGTCAGGGCAGATACCGAAAACCACCTGACCACACAAGAAACTTTGCGTTTCTTATGTAGGGAAGTTGCTAGCTTGCGTAGTGAAGTCGCACAACTTCAGAGTCAGGTCCAGTATATTAGACGTCGAAGGAGTCACTCGCGTCAACGCTTCGAAGGGCCACGCGGATGGGGTAAGGCACAGGGCGAATATGGACGCAGTGCGAAGTGCCAAGATGAAAATTATAATTACCCGCGATTAGGTGGACCCAAATGGAAAGGAAGCACAAAACCGGTTGAGAGAAATCCGTCACCGGGAAAAGGGAAAAACCCCCACTAGTAGGAGCCGTAGGGGGGGTTCCATTGCAAAGGCTCCCAGATATGCCTTTAAAAGGCATACTCAAAGCAAAAGAGGCGACTAGTATAAATAGCACCGAGATAGAAGGCAAGAGAGTCCGATTCTCACTAAGCGGGGATCTTGAAAACATTGCCGGAGTGTCCAGCAACAAGTTCATTATTAAGGATGAATTATCTGGATTAGAATTTCTCATAGACACGGGTGCGGAGGTAAGCATAGTTAGGTCAGACGTGGTGGAAGCAGATTGCCCCACATTTGATTATCAACTATGGGCCGCGAATGGTAGTCCGATTGAAGTAAAAGGGATGAAAGAAATGTCGGTAACATTAGGCCAGAAATCTTCTTTCCTATGGAATTTTCTAGTAGCCGATGTCAAGGACCATATCATTGGCATGGATTTCTTGACACATTTCAAGCTGACATTAGACCCCAAGGCTAGGACTATCACAGAAGGCGTAGGGACATCAATAAATAATGAGTCTAACGTGTCGGCAGTTAGAACAGTCCTCTTACCTCGTCCATCAGTCGCACATGACTTTGCCGATATTATCGAGAAGCACCTAGCAGTGTTTCAACCTTTTAGTGCCAAAAAGATAGGTTTGAAAATAGGAGTAGAACACCAGATAGAATTGGTAGCTCCGTTACCTTGTTCACCAAAGGCTCAACCATTGGCACAACACAAGCAACAAGTAGCTGTGTCAGAATTTCATCAATTGCGCGAAGAGGGGATTTGTAGAAGGTCAAATTCCAATTTTGCTTCCCCAATAGTGGTAGTTCCCAAACCTGAACCGGGTCAATGGAGGGTTTGTGGGAATTATCGTCTATTAAACTCAGTGACAAAGAGTGATTCTTATCCTCTCCCTAACCAGAGTACTTTGCTCCGAGATATAATGGGATATGAGGTTTATTCAACTTTAGATCTCCAGAAAGCGTACTATCAGGTACCAATGGAAGAAAGTTCGATACCACTCACCGCAGTCAGATTTCCTGGAGGGGGATCGCATGAATTTCTTCGAATGCCTTTTGGTTTGAAAAACGCCAGTCAGATATTCCAGCGTTTGGCTGAAGAAATCCTTCAGAATTGTCCATTTGCGAGAGTATATATAGATGACATAATAATTTTTAGTCGCTCACGAGACGAACATCGCACGCATTTGGAAACGGTTTTGACCAGGCTGGAACAATATGGATTAGTGGTCAAACCTAATAAGAGTAATATCGGTTGCTCTTCAGTTAAATACCTTGGTCATATACTTTCCAAAGACGGAATTAAGCCTTTGGAAGATAAGGTCCAAGCCATTAAGGACGTAACTGAACCCAGAACCGTACGCCAGTTGCGAAGGTTCTTGGGCATGATCAGCTATTATCGTCGATTCATTCCAGGTCTAGCCGGAATTCTTGGATCGTTAACAAGCCATCTCACTCTTGAAAAGAGCACGATCAAGAAGTCTTGGCCTATCATCTTGAGTCAAGAAGACCGAGAAAATTTCCAAAAGGCCAAGGATATGTTAAGTGACGTAACCACATTAGCACCTGTAGATTGGGGAAAACCTTTCGAACTAATCACTGATGCCTCAGATGTTGCATTAGGGGCAGTGCTACAGCAAAGAGATCGGGACGTATTAAAACCGATTGGGTTTTATAGCCGTAAGCTTACTGATCGAGAAAAACGTTATGATACGTTTGGCAAAGAGCTTCTAGCCGTGTATGCTGCAGTGTTACACTTCGAGCATTACTTAGATGGTCACAAGTTTAAGTTATTGACCGATCATAAGCCATTGATCAGCATACTTGGTAAAACAGCTAGGCTTAATTACCCTCGTAGAGTAAATTCCCAAATAACACGGTTAGCAGAGTTCGATTTCACAGTGTCTCATATTGCTGGTAAAGAGAATGTGGTAGCAGATGCACTAAGCCGACCGAATGAAGCTGATGTCGATACGATATTTCAAGGTCCTTTGAAAAGTTTAGATGAATCAATGTATGATTTCGTTAGTCAAATCGAGGAAGCGCAAGGACTGGATCCCTTTACATTGGTATTGTCCAAAAGACCAGGATATGTGCGTAAGCTCATAAGTGGCAAGTGGTTGTTATGCGAAACATCTAGAAGTCAACCACGACCATATGTGCCATTGGAGTTACGGGCCAAGATTATCCAAGTATTACCTAACATGGGTCATCCATCCATTAAAGCCACCATTCGATTAATCAACGACAGATACGTATGGCCGCACATGTCTAAAGATATATGGGTATGGTTAAGAGCCTGTGCCAAGTGTCAAACGTGTAAGGTGTGGAGACATACCAGAACCGAGATAAAGAACATTGGAATACCAAATGGACGGTTCAGACACGTACACATAGACATTGTTGAGATGCCTGAAGTAAACGGAAACAAATACTTGCTGACTATGGTAGATAGATTTAGTCGTCAATTTGAAGTGGCGATTTTAAAAGACATGACAGCGCAAGAAGTTTTGTTAGCGTTTCTACATAATTGGATATCGCGTTATGGTGTTCCGGAAAAGGTCACTAGTGATCGTGGTAGTCAATTTATGTCAGAGCTTTTCGTCAGATCCCTCAACATCATGGGAACCACTATAATACATACTAGCGCGTATAACTCACGAGCAAATGGGATGGTAGAAAGGCTACATCGTGAACTGGAAGCTGCATTAAGGTGTACTAGTGGAACAAGCTGGATACACGATCTTCCTATAGTACTACTCGCCATGCGCAACAGATATAGGGCACAATTAGGAACTTCCATAGCAGAATTGGTTTATGGAGAACCATTAAGGTTGCCTGGAGATCTTCTAATTGAAACTCCAAGTAGCCTTGATTGGGCTTCTAGTTATGTAGATTGGTTTGTAGGAGCACTTAGAGACAAGATGTGTCGTTTGGCCCCAACCAAAACTAGAAAACCTAAAACTAAATGCTATGTGTCCTCTGATTTAAAATCGGCATCGCATGTTTATATTACTAATGAGAATAGGAAGAACTGCCTAACACCATTTTACAAAGGACCATACAAGGTCAAGAGGATGACTGATAAGAATGTCATCATAGAAATAAATGGCATTGAGGATTGTGTTACGTTGGATCGCTGTATTCCCCAATTTATCTGGATTGACGGTGTGACCGAATTAAAGGATGCGTCGAATGACCGTTCCATGGGCGAATCTGAGGTGTGCAATCCCATCTTGCAGACACATAATGAAATGCAGTACTAAAAAAACCGTTGTTTAACATATCAAAATCTTATTCTACTGAATCACAGCATAAAAATTATTTGTCGACACCAGATGATATTGAAGAACCAGCGAATGTTATATCGGGCGAGATGACGACGTCAGGTGCGCCAGTATGCACAAAACGATCTGGACGAATACACCGTCATCCGAAGAACGATGATTACATCTACTATTAGTCGTTCCTCTCTTTTTTGAGAAGGTGGTGTGTAGAGGATGTTGAATCCTCCGCCTTATATAAAATGACCTTGAATGATAAATTTAAACCACCATAGCTGATTGTAACAACTTTATTTAAAAAGAATTTTTTCTTTTTATTTTCCAGAACATTCTTTGTTTAAAGACTTGATTTTTAAAATTGTGCGCTATTTTCAGTTTTTGAGTATCTCGCTACCGGGATGGTTGAAGATTTTCGTTTGCTGCATTTTAACATTTCTTTCCATTATAAACATTAAAAAGCTTTCTACAATATAATCTTCCAACACTTGCCTTGTGTTCTGATATAATATAACACTGAGGAGGAGCCTTGGAACAGGTAATTTTATTTATTATTGTGGGTCACGTACACTGTCAAAGCAGATTATTGCTGAAGATATAGCTTTCCAACTCTCACCTTCCTATCGCCATAAGTAAGTGTCAATTTGAGTATAATAATTCTTGATCATGAATACCGATATTAAATTAGAAGATGTATTTCATTTAGTGCAGGACATAACGGATTTAAATTTAAATGACACAGGTAACAATGTAGGCATATCAGACTCTACTGTGAATATTAGGACATCTAGCGAACTGGCAGCTATGGGGCTTACAGACACCAATAGGTTAGGGGCCTCAACACACCTAGACATTCAAGGCCGGCTCGAGTTGACTGGCTGTTGTTCCTTCGTTGTGGAGAATTGCTGTGTGAAAGCTCAGAATTGTCTTGGTGAATATCTGCGGCAACTCTCTGGTTGCAGGCACACGTAGAAGTCCGATTAATAGATAACCGATCCGTACAATATTTGTGCAGCAACAAGAAAATTTGCCTGACTGAGATCCAAGTGACTAGGTGACACAGCGTAATTGATTCTGGTCCAGAAGTCAGCGTAGGCAAACAGTCAACAGAAACGTGAGACAGCCATCACCCGCGGTGCACAGCAGGAAATATCATAAGTTCTAATAACAAGCGTGGTAAATACATCGTGATTATATAGTTTTGCAAGCGTAAGCTTGCGCATCATTGGTTAACGGTAAATTGTGATTGTTTTAATTGGTAGCGCGTAAATGAAATTGGAATATCATTTAGGCAATAAGTCAGCGAATTGTTCTGAGCCGTTACAGTCTTTAAAAAATATTGCCCTGTTTTGGATTTAGAAGAGAATAGATTAGAATATATTTATTTGGATTCAAACCACACATGTTCCATCAAATAATAAAATTGGAAAATGTACAATATATAAAAAAAGTTATCACATCACATAAAAATGTGCAATTAGTCTCATGTAGATAAGTAAATCTCACTAGTTGTACTGTACAATATATCAATATTAGAAAGTTCGGTTGTAAGGAATAATAGATTTATCATCCAAATAGGAAAAATTAAGGTATAATTCGAGTTTAACATTATGCAAAAAAATGAGAACCATGACTAGCAATTGATTGTATGTATTGTTGACAAAACGTCCTTAGTTTATTCTGTTACAACCATATCTCTTTTTCGATATTTAATATTTCTACTGTTGAATTCAAATAATAATATACTGAATTAGCTACGATTACATATTTTCTATCGATATCTTGGGATGGATCTTAAATTCATTAAGATATACTGCGGCAATACGCGAGGCTGTGGGCATTTGCACTCTGTTTTAATAAATAGTTTGTAATAAATCGTATTTTTATATGATTGATAAGTGCCTTAAATGTTAGGATGCAGAGCGGTTGACCGAATGTCTTTGGAAAGTTAGCCTATGGAAGTATGCTAAAAGAAATAAAGGACATAGTTATACTAAATTTGGTTATAATTCTAATTATATTGATAACGCGAATCTCGCATCAAAGAGGCTCGTATATGGCAGTGACGAAAAGGCTTCTACATCATTGAAATATTCGCATTATTTCAGCGTTTATAGATACGAATTTTACTTTTGATTGTATTGTAGGAGGTTTTGCAGTTTTTGAAATAGATTTTGCGGAGTAGCTGTCTATTTAGTATTAATATCCTGTTCCTACATTACCTTGGTGGTTATTATCCCTACCCGTTCCATGATTAATCCCTGTCCTTTTCCCGAAGGGTGAAGTAAGAAGAATTATCCGTGTTGTCAGACGTTTATTCAATGTTCTGTTGCAATGCACGAATCAATTCACAGTTAAACCAAATGTACCCTGTTCTAGACGGCAACAAAATAATATATTGTCAACACAATTGAATGTCTTATACAAAAGTAGACACAATAAACACGATAGGCTGAATCGTGATGAATTCATGTAAATGATTGAAAAAGTACGATGATCTAAATCCAGACTGATTAGAAATTTAGTTTAAAGTCACTGATAATGGATAAGAAGAAACAAGATAAATATTGTCACTGAGAGTTGATGGAGAGAAATCGTGTAAAAACAGTCATAAATAGCACCATAAATAATTATTCCACTGTTTGTTATGTTTTAAATGTTGAAATATATAAATACATTGAACTATAGAGTTGCAGAGAAGAGATTGAGAAACACTTGATATCCTGATGAGTAGAATCATAACTGAACTGTTAGTAGTTGTGTAAAAATGGTTAAGGCATGTGAAATAAGTAAATCCCGTGTTTGAATATAGAAACACATTAATCCACCGCATGTAACCTGCGTATTGCGTGCGGGTGTGTATTATTATTAATCAGAAACCAATTAATTACAGTTAAATTTGTAGTTCAAGATATCTCAATTAAAATTGCCTGAAACTAACAGAGATTTTTGCTAAAATCACAGTTAAGAGAAATATTGTGTAAAAACCAGATTTAGACTAGTTGACCATTAAGAGAACTATATTTGTCCAAAATTGAATCTCGTCGGATTGTAACGCGGAGCCGCGTTTTACAGTATCGGAAAAGCGCGGTATATTAATGAAGAGTAATTTAGTAAGAATTATTTTATACCGTGTTTCTCGCCGGCATTTAATATTAACCTAAGTAAGGATTTTTGCACGCAACATATCAGCATGTTACTAATGTGTACAACATTTGATTCTTGTAAACTGTGAAAACAGTTTGGAATTTCTTCAAAGTAATTGTTCCGAGTTAAGTCGAAAAACGAATTTAATCGGGGAAAACAGTTTGGATGTGTGCGTGACTGAGATCCAAGTGACTAGGTGACACAGCGTAACTGATTCTGGTCCAGAAATCAGCGTAGGCAAACAGTCCAAAAATAAAAATTGATTTATTTTTATATGAGAGGTTAATTACTGTCCGATAATTAATTTAACCTCTACAAAGTGCAATAGCACAGTCTCTTATACCATTATGTTGGCAGTGATATGTACTGTAGACTGCTAGCATACATAGTGCGGGACGCATAGCCAATATGTTTCACAAATTTTTATTGTTTGACTGGTTCCAAGTATCGGCGGTATATTCTAGGATATTCATAATAAAAATAATATATTTTGGTAATTGATATCATTAGATTAATATTTTCTCTTATTAGTGACCATCTTCTCTAAGCACAGCTCACTTTTATTTTAATACGTCACACAGCAGGGGCTGTACACTGAATATTTATGCCTAAAATTTGATTTCTTCCTTAAGTTTGAACTGAAGATATCACGAATAACTGTATCATGCAAATGGACATAATTAAATTCTGTCCTAATACTGATTTTTAATAGTTTCGTCTTTTATATTTATTTACAACACCAGTTTTATTATATACCAACTCAGATCATACATATCTAGTGTTGCGTTATTCTTAAATGAATTGAGCTTCACTACTGCAGCTTTACACATTTTTAAAGGAGAATGTACAGTTCTATTGTCTCACATTACTCACCAAAATATAAAGTGTGTATGAGGTTTAAAACCGGCTACTACTGATGAGTCGATTGTAAGCACGAAACGAATGTGCACATGAGATTATACCTTCCGTTTATGCTCAATTGGTTTTTATTTCTGGTCCTCATATAAGCAATTAGACTGGTAAATTATTCTGACATTCGTTGCACTGTCTTTGAAGTTAGGTTTACCCGGATGAAAGTAATTAAAATAAACTGCAAAAATAGACGATTATAAGTTGATTATCACTATTGGGTGAGAAGAATATGCCCTATTTATTTAATGTGGCTTGTAGTCACAAACTAAAGGAAACTTTTATACGTTCGGTAAATTTTTCAAACGTTGCAAACAATTTCGACAAATATAAAAATTCTTTTGGTGATTATAGCGCAAATTCTTTGGAGAATAACGACTAAAGTATTGAGGGGATCTCGATTGTTGTTTGTACTGATATGTCTAATTTGGAAGGAGATGATGAACCGTAGCTACATTAATTTGTGCTGTGCCTATAATTTATCATTCAATAATTTTAGCCAAAATTGCATCCACCGATTGAACCAAAGAATTTGGAGCTTAATTGCCACTGATAAATAAATTTGTCAACTTGACTATTCAACCATACCAAATAACGGCCATCACGAATTAAACGGACGGAATTTGTCATGGAGACAGCCCCTGTTAAATGAACTCGTATATTTAACTGCCTCCGCAAAAAATAAATTTGTTATCACGGATTGAACTACCAAACATTAATAAATTAATTAGTTAACTTCACACGACTTGCTACTTTTCAGTATTCCCAATATATGTCGCTAGTTAAACAGGCTTGCAAAGATTAGATGATGAACACAGTAATAAAACGCTAATAATTTTGCTAGCTGGCAATCGTCCATAATTTGCGCTTCACTTATAATCTGCACAAAAGATAACTGCCATCCACAAATATTTTGAATTTCTCTAAGTAAGCCAAATGACATCGACTGATTCAATGTAAAATTAAGATACGTATTATGGTTGAGAATTAATATATATGTAATTGTGTATTAGGTGTTGCACTCCTAATAACAAAAAATTTCAAATATGACCAGAAGTGTAAACCAAAGACAGTATGAACGTAATACATAATCTCCTGCACATTTGTTTCGTGATAACTAACGACTCATCAGTACTAGCCAGTATTACGCCCTTTATTTACTAGATATTTTGGTGAGAAATGTTGGGAAAATAGGACGGAAAATCTCTTATTCGAATGTGTAAACCTGCAGTAGTGAAGCTAATTGCAAATAAAGTCGTCATGTAATACGCACGAGATTATGCGTGTCGTTCATGCTGACTTTGGTTTATCCGTTATGTCATGTTTTAACTAATTAGTAAATAGGTGCACAACACCTAATACAGATTTTCATATGTATAAGTTTTCCGCCTCAAACATTTTCTAACTTTTACATATTTAATTGAATAATGCCCCGATTACCGCGAAATATAATAACTGATATCGATCAAGGCCAGAGGGTGTATATTTGATGGATTAACAGATGTTCAGATTTAGTTGTAATTCTCAACTTCGCTGAACAATAGCATATATTTAAATATATTGTATTTGTAACATGTACAGTTTCGGCAACAATGGTGTTGTTAAAAGGTACAGATACAATAGCCATAGTGTTTGTAAGCTTTACAGGCTTGGCATATATATTAAATATAATGAGTTGACTTGGAAGTAATATTTTTGAAGACATTATATAAAGTTAGCTTCACTACTGCAGGTTTACAAAATCGTATAGGAGTTTGTACCAGCCTATTTTCACACATTCCTCACCCAACAATATATATGATAGAGGGCGTAATAACGGCTCTTGTAGATGAGTCACAAATAAGTACGACTGATAAAATGATTTTATTATAAATATATATTAAGTAAGTAAGTCACAAATATTTCATTGCTGTTAATTCTCCGCGATTTCCTTTCACGGATTGTCACTTTGCATTCTCAGTTTTGCAAAGGTCCGTCTGGTCCATATTTCCAAGTACGCATCAAGTTCGTCTTTTTGTTGGTTGGTTGCGAATACCTCCCATTGTTTCAAAGGCTCTAACATCATTCACACTAACCAATAGAAATGAGGTAAGATATAATGGTCGTTGACAGGTGACGTTTCGATTCTTAGTTTTTCAAATCCTCATCAGGCCTCAAATCACACATAAATAGTACAATGCTCATATTAACAGATTTAAACAAATGTGATCCACCAATGTAAATTTCGGCTAGAGCGCCATGCAGCACCACTAAGAATTCAATATGGAAAGCAATTATTTTGGCGGTCTTTAATTAGGCCATGGAGAATTTAGTCGGTAAATGCCGTGAAAATAAAACATTCATTAATCGCGCGGGTATTTGTATTAATTATTTAAATCAAGTTTGCGAGCTTTAAGTCAATACCAATCGAATTGTATATACCCAGTAGTTGAGAATACAGAAAAATAAATAATTATGTACGTGTGACTTAGGGTATTTTCGCTATGATGTTCAACGTCTGGCTAAATAAAATGAGATTAGTGATTCTTCAAGCTCGCAAACTTGATTTAAAAAATCCCGTTAGAGTTTTAAAATCTGAGCAGAAGCGGTCGTCCATAACTCGTCTTAGATATTTGCTCTATGAGTCCTGTTCGTGGGCTAGTGCTCCTCCGAATAGATTTACATAAACTCGTAAAATTTAAGAAGCAGAATCTGTCGATTGCTGTTCGTTGGCCTTAATTAGTCTTGCCGATGGTCTATGGAAACATCAAGATGGTTTTCATGCATAGAAATTAGATTAATAAATAAGTCGATTACTTGTGTCTGAATGCGGAAAGACAGCGAGATTTGTGTTACAGACGGCTAGCTGAATTAGTGACAAAACGTGGTTTAACGCAAGTGTGGCTTCAGAAATTGATATTAAGTGCAGCAGAAATGGCGTCAGCAATTACGGGTAGCGCGCAGAACACAATATGTTGTGCAGGATATGCATTAGGCTTATACAGATCCGAGATTTGCGTAAGTGGTCTGTGGATTTTGCGCTCTCATTGATCCAGCTTATTTAATTTCAACTACTTTACAAAATTTCGATGAAATATTTTGAGCCTTTACCAGCGTTGAATCAGGAAAAAATTTCATCAGTGTTCATAAAATAAAAATGTTAAATGACTATAAAGAAGAATTACGCCATATTTACTATAACGTCTCATATTAATCCGCCAAAATTTTATCAAAATAAATTCAAAATTTATTACCCTGTGAAAACGAGAACGAACAATTCCGTCGGCCAATTTCGTACAACTTTGGATCTATATAAGCGTGATGCAATTATCACGCAACACATTCCGCTCTTCTTGCTGCCTGTGAATGACTTTGTCTCCTCTGATGCACTGACTATCTCCACCGACTATCCTACTTGAGTTTAACACACTGTATCACAAATTATGCTAGTTTTCAGTTACGTTAATTTTCTTGTTGCTGAACTTGAAGTCAGACAAACAATCATCTATTAATCCGATTTCTACGTGTGCCAGCCATATTGTTGTTGACGCAAACCGTCAAAAACATTGGTCAAGGCCATTGTTCACGCTATCTTCTCAAAACACCACAAGCCAAGGTACTACACGTAAACAACTAGTGACTAGAAGGATTTCTGGACATCCAATCTGTGTTCATACTCACAAACTCACACGCCATTTGCCGGTGAATGTCTTCCTGACTCCATTAATGGTCCCCAGCAATAACTGCTCCATATGGATCCTTGTTTTATCTAATTTTTCTTATTTTTTTCACGATGGTCTCGGGTAATTTTTTAGTGTACTCTTTAGGACCGTAATGGTCGATTACATAACTAGTCCCTTTGAGTAATATTGGTCAGCACACGAAATGGAACGTTACAGACCCGTGTTACGTGTCAGATTACTGCGCTGACATATTGCCAAAATTAAATTCATAATTCAATACACTAAACAAATTAAAATGCGCAAAATTTGCATTGACCAATGGCAAGCAACTAAGCATATATATAAGCACAATGTAATTAACACGAAACACATTTCTGCTTTTCACGCTGCGTGTAATTTCTGTCGCTTTCTCCTCTTGACTGTCCACCCACACCGACTTCTAGACTTGCATTTACGACACTCTATTATCTCATCGCTTAGTCTTCAGTCACTCCAATCTTCTTCTTGTTACACAACCAGTCATAAATAATCGATCATTTATTAATCGGATTTATACGTGTGCCAGCCATAACGTTATTGCCGCAAATCTTCAACAAGACAATTCTAAGCCTTCTAACAGGAACTCATACATCCGGCTTTGTCAATTCAACTTATTCCGGTTCATAGAAAAAAGGAATCCCAATCAACGATTCGGAAAACAGAGAAAGTGGCAAGATTTATTTCTGTACGCAATCGCCAGTGCAAAATTCATAAGCGTTCATGGCATTTTCCGGTGAACGCTTTTCTGGCTCCATTAAAGACCACTCACAGAAAATTCTCTAACAGAATCCGTCTTTTCTTCTTCTATCGTTACACTGCACTTACTTCCAATCGAGACGTTTGCAAATTGACAACCGCGCCTGGATACTGAGAGCAGTACTGATGTTACAACTTTTTTGATAATACAAATCTCTGCACAAAATTTAAACCCAAATAAATTTGTCTTTTGATTGGAATTTGTGGTTTGCAATAAAATCGACGATAGCATATCTCATATCAAGTTCTTGGACACCGGATCATGATGTATTTTCAATCCTGTTTGGGAGTATATCTGGTCCAAGACTTTTGTAGTTAAATCGTCTTGTGCTTATACCAAATTCTGCGCTCAAATTGTGTTCAAAGCTGGAATCAGATTACGACAGCAAACTGACTAGGGAGTATCAAACCGCATAGCATATATATGGAGAGCAAAATTAGTAATGCAGCTCTCACCTCTACAAGTCTCGCTTGCATTGTGCTTAACTGGAAATTTCAGCTGAAAAATTTCTATGCACTTACGAACATAAATTGTTCACAGCTTTCGTCATTGTATATAAATACAATTGGATAGATGTTTATTTCAGCTTGCAAATTTGATTTAAGTAATTTTTACCAACACTCGCACAATCAATTACTGTTGAATTGTATTTGCTATATATATATATATATATATATATATATATATATATATATATATATATATATATGTGTGTGTGTGTGTGTGTGTGACGAAAGCTGAAATCAGTTAATGATAGTTACTGCATAGAAATTATGCAGCCGATATTTACAGTTATGTACAATGTATGCGAGAGTTTTAGAGGTGAGAGCCGCATATCTAATTTTGCTTTCCTAATATATGCAAAGCGATTTGATCCTCGCAATTCAGCTGCTGTCGTACTCTGATGATCATCATGGAAAGTTGAAACGCGTCAGTGCGTGCGACTGTCGACAGTTTTTCTATGGTGTTCTACTAATGGGCAAATACAATGTGATTGGTGTTTACTTCAAGCTCGGAAACTTGATTTAAACAATTGTTACCACAACACGCGCTATCAATTTTTGTTTAGTGCAAGCAGATTTTGGTAAGCATTTAGTTAATATTTGATCATTTTTACAGAGCACGTATGTTATAAATTCTTTTTCTATATACATTTATTTCCCTTTATGTATTTTAATGTCATGCATGTCGTTTCCAAACATGACTATCGTGAATTATAAACTAGCTCAGAATTCAACCATCGTTCTCACATATGATGACAGTAGGCTGTTCATTTTTGAGAGATCTATTTTAGATTTGAGTAAAATCCTTGATAGAATCGTTATAGACAGGACAAATGTTAATAAACCCACGGATCAAAACCATCTAAATCAGTATAAATGACAATCGAAACCACTTCGATCATTCAGTCGACATTATCCAAAAAGGTTTTATTATAATCACCCAAATTACTTCTATACTTTCAGAAATCACCTGCATTTTTGAAAAACTTACCAAACCGATGCCAGTTTCCTTCCTTAGATGGCCACAATCAGCAACATGACAACATTTTCTGTTCTTGACGCAAACATTTTCAGACGTCTATTTCTACAGTTTATGTTGACTCTTTCCGTCCATGCCGGATATGACACACAGAGAGCAAAATTGATAATGTCATGTTTAATGAACAACCTATTTTCCATTAAGACCCGGCAAAAAAACAAATGAATTTCGGCATCTTTTAGATTTCAAAACTTTAGAAAAATTCATCATAGACACAAGTGCAGCAATTCCTTTTCTCAAAAGACAACTACATGACCGAGATGTCTCTAGACATCCTCCTCCTATCATCTACGCGGAAGCCCATTCCTACCTATGGTTGCCAGCATTGAACTCTCAATATATGCTTGCGACATGAATTTTCTCACACCTTTGTCACCAAGTTCTCGCAGAACATAATAGTCCTTGATTTCCTGTTAAAATATCGGCTCGTTGTTGAGCAAAGTTTTTGGACACTTGAATCCATACGTTTGGTGTTACGTGTCATTCAGCCAACCCAAGTGCATCATTCAGCAGTGATATCAGTAACAAGAGCCATTGTTCGATCTCAGCAAGTCAGAGCTACGAGCCTCTAACACGATGCACCATATCGTTACAACAGGACATTTAATCGCACTCAAAAAATGACCGCTACCCCCTGATAAACTGAAGCTGCCCAAGAAGAGGGAATCATCAGACCATCTAAAAACCATGACAGTACACATTGCAATTTGTCTCTAAATCAAACGGATCATACATAGCCTACGGAGATTATCGCAAGCTCAATTCTGTAACCAAATCTGACACATACTCCGTTCCAAATATAGACACCTTGCTTGTAAAACTCAGCGGTAGGAATTAATTTTCAGTGATTGACTTTAGAAAAGCCTACCATCACATTCAGATAGCTTCAGAAGATAATGAAAAAAATTCGGTCATCACTCCACTTGGCCTTTTTTAATATTTGTACATGCCTTTGGTCTCAAGTGTGCTACTCAGATATTTCAATGATTTATGGCTACCATACTCCTTGACAACGCCGCTTACTATATGTCATAACTCGATGACATAATGTTTTTCAGTCTAGACCTAGAACTTCATGACAAGCATTTAAAAATATCCTCTTGCATTGATTAAATCACGAACTCAAGGCCAATTGTGACAAGATACAGATTGCAACTACATCCGTGGATTTCCCAGGGCATCATATTACCCCACAAAGTATAAAACCTTTCGGTCAATAATATTAAAGACCGTAAATAAGTTACAGAAAGTTTTCAAAGTTCTTAACTAATATCGCAAGTTCCTTCCCGGCATATTAAAATAACTTTATCCGTTGTGAAAGGCACCTGCGTAATCAAAAAGGACTTAGCAGAAACTCCATCATTTCTTGGTCTTCTGAAGACGAAAAATTACTCCGTCTCACGTTCAACTCGTTAGCAAATGCCACAATGCTAACTCATCTAGATTTAAACAACCATTTCTACTCACAACACGTGCTTCTGCGATTTTTGCAATTGGGACCACTTTGGAACAAGACATCGACGGATTTCAGAAGCCTGTCGTTTTTTACTCGCGAACACTGCAACCAGTAGAAACCATATACGATACTTTTGGTCGAGAACTCATCACAATCCACGACCAGTGCGCCAGTTCATCGGCATCATTGGCAGCAGCAGATTTGTTTTATACAGATCATGCACCATTAGTTAGCATACATTGAAATGCGCCTTCAACCGTCGCAAAGTACCCCGCCAGTATATAAAGACAGCCGCCATGTCCGAGCAAATGGCAATTCGACATTTTTCATGTTAAGTTCAAAGAATACGTTGCAGACGCACTTTTCAGGCCAAAAATTTCTCAACAACCACCTTCGTCTTAGCTATTCTCAGTCAACTCCGTGATTTTCAGTGAACTTGCACAAACGCCATCCCTCCTGCGAACAGAACAGCGCGGCGACACTCACATTCCAAGATCAGTAGCTCGTCAACCCACCAAGTTCGAATGCCGAATCTGGGAATGTTTACGCACTGTTTAATTCACGGGTACGCAGCCCAACAAGCTTGTTCTGCTGATCAGCCTTCAAAGAAAGGTTTTCGACTCCATTCACTCAATTTCTCACCCAGGAAGCAAGACGATAGTCATAGACTCAGACAGAACACTAAGCGATGGGTCTCCGAGTGTGCCAAATGCCAGTAAAACAAGATCACTCGGCACACTCATTCTAAGTTTGATCATTTTCCAATGACTTTACGCCTAGCCATCGTCTACATCGTCATAGTTAGCTGACACAATTTCATGGTTTTATCTACCTTCTAACCATGATTGCTGGATTTACCCGATGGCTTGCGACGTTATCTCTTGGCAGCATATCTGCCGATGAAATCACTAAAAGCTTTATCTCTGCATTGACAACAAATTATGGTTTTCCGTACGAGGTCATTACTGATAGATGCAATTGATTCTCATCTGACCATTTCAAAACTACCCTGCGTATCATGAAATACACCTTAAGTCAGACGACTGCCAGCACCCCAATCTAACGGCATGGCAGAAAGATTGTATAGGGAACGCAAAGCGACTTTAACATCCTCGGCCATTAATGGCAATTCGGTCGATGTGTCACCCTTATTTCTACTTGATATGCGTTTCTGTATACTTAAATCTATTAAACATTTGCGTCACAACACTTATATGGCATGGAAATTCGCCTGTCTAGTCAGCTCTCACGTTTACTACCCACAGAGAATGGCCCACAACTCGAAGTTTCGCGTTTTCTGCTTTATTTTGATAACATGTCTGCCCAGCAGCCGAGACATACTCCTCGGCCAGTCTTTGTTCATCCGCAATTCCACATATTCAAGAGAGTATTTGTGCTTAACGACGCCACTGTTGCACCACTACAAACTAATTAACGCAGTCCTTGCTCGATTTTTTCAGACAGCCGAAATACTTCAATATCATGCAGGATACGACACCTACATTGCTAAGCATAGGCAGGCTGAAGCCTTTTATCGAACCGACTTATCCTGGCAACATACAAACTTTTACATGCGTTTCAGGCTCTACATGCCTACAATCTCAATCTAAATATAGATTGATTTGCATAACGTGTAACCGATATATTTTACATTATTTTTTGTTAATCTACGTATCCAATTTTAACTTTTTGCGCACCACTTGCGCCCCATATTACGTGACCTTATCTTTGAGGATCCCATAATTCATTACTTTTCTCACACTAAATTGTCTTACGTGGTATTAACAGTTGATCTAAGCCAGCAGCTGTGTAGAATTTTTGAACAGTTCTTCGGTATTGTGCCATTTCTGTGGCAATGTTTGAATTTACTTTTGTCCTTATCATTTGATTTTAATATTTTTACATCCTACTGAGCCCCCACTGCTTATTATAGTACGAACAACTGCTTGGAGCTAATTCCTTGATTAGCAACGCGAAGTAGTCGCAGGCTTCATATCATGGTATAGGCCACTTTCAATGCATATCTCAACTTCATCAGTTACACAGTGCATATGCGCTATGAATACCATGGCCACTACTTCGAAAAAACACTAGCCCATTTTGTCGCATTCCCACTAAACTACAATATGTGTCGTAATAACTAGTGGTTATTTGACATCATATCATTGTTAAAGCAATCAACATGTATTCACCAGCCAGCATTACCGTACATTTTTCATTAACTATGGTCAGAATAATAATCAGCTTCTTAACTGGGTTCGAAGTCTGCCCTACATCTCTAATCAAGCATCGCTGAGAGGATTTTTTTCTTTTTACCTTTATTTTTTTTCACTGAGGCTAGTGATCTAACAACTTAGATTAATTTGCCGAAATGTTGCTAAAAGCAAATTCAAGTTTCAATACCCTGAACAAATTAAAACGTGAAAAATTGCCGTTAACCAATGGCGTGCAACTTATCATATATATATATATATATATATATATATATATATATATATATATATATATATATATATATATATATATATATATATAAATCCGACCCAATTACCACGCAACAAACCTCTGCTCTGCTCGCTACGTTTGATTGCCGTCGCATTTTCCTCTTAACGGTCTACCAACGCCCACTTCTGGACTCGCCTTTACTAGGCTGTGTCATCTCATCCCTTAGTCTTCAGTCACGGAAATATTCTTGTTGCTGCACAACAATGCATACGTAATCGATCAGCTATTAATCGGATTCCTACGTGTTTCAGCCACCATGGTATTGCCGCTGATTTTCAGCAAGACAATACTAAGTCTTTTAACAGCAACTCAGATATACGTTTTCGACAACTCTACTTATTCCTGTGCACCCACAAAAAGGAACACCAGCCAACCAACTGGAAAAATGAGCAGGTTTCTATAAGTAATTCTTGACATTATCGCAACTGCAACATTCATAAACTTTCACGTCATTTGACCGTGAACGCTTTTGAAGCTCTGTTAAGGGCCACCCACAGCTTCTGCTCTAACATAATCCGTCTTCTCTTCTTCTTGTAACGTCGCACGGCACTTACGTCTACTCGGATCGTTTACATACGGTACCAATTAAAACAAGCAAATTTCCCGTTAAACAATGGCGTGCAACTTTGCGTTTTCACTAGTATATAAGCACGGTACATTTACCATGCATCATCACACACAGTTGACGTTTCCGTCCTGTGTGATACGCGGGAATGCTGTCGCTCTCTCTCAGCTTGACTGTTGGCCTACACGTATTTCTGGACTTGCGTTTATCACGTTGTATCACCTAAGCACTTGGACTTCAATCACACCAATCTTCTTTTTTCTGCCTAATTAGTCATACGTGATCGATTATCTATTAATTGGACTTCTACGTGTGCCATCCACCACGGTATTGCCGCTGATCTTCAACAAGACAATTCTGAGACTTCACGCAGCAACTCACCTCTCTGGTTTCGATAACTCTACTTATCCCGGTGCATTCACACGAAGGAACACCAGCCAATCAACCGGAGAGGACCTCAAGTGTCTACGAGTACTTCTAGACACTGCAGCACTACTAAACTTTCTCGAGATTTGCAGGAGAATGCCACTTTCGGTTCTCATAAGGGCTACCCACAGTAACTGTTTCTCATCATCTACGGCAATCCAATATTTTGCAACGTTGCACGGTATTTACTTACAGCCGGGGCGTTTACACTCGTTACAACGCCATTTCAGATATATTTGGCGGGAAATGGTTTATTTTTAAAAATTACGGTTTTAGAATGTAACAAGCAATGTTATATACATGATATTTGAAAAACTGTTTCGTGCATTAGAAATTTATAACTAGTTTGATGTATTGACAGCTATATCAAAATCTTTAAAAAAAAGTGTTCTTTCGTGCTAAAGTTCAGCTTCTGTTTTAACTAGTTTCGTTTATTATTTTTAAAGCGGGTAACCTGTACTCGATTGTCTTATGTGACTTGTGTCTAAAACTGTGAATGCTAAGTCTTCGTGAAATTAAAGAAATATGAAGCTTTTCCAGAGAGAAAGTTTTCTACCATTGAAAGTATGTCGACAAATTTCTTCGGCTCGCGTACTTGCTTCACACCATTTTGGCGTTGATGTATTGCGTGATCCGCACACTAATAAGGTATGCAATATTTTAACATAGCATTGATATTCTATTTGTAATTTTCAGAATTAAAATTTCTGCGTTAATGTTTATAAAAAAATTTGCAGATTTTCTGTGGTCATCCTACTTATTTCTGAGTTTAGCACTCGTCGCGTTGACAGACTTGGGGCTCTCCTTCTCTTGTATATTAGGTGTCACACTGGTTTAGGTGCCGCCTTGTGCTGATCATTCTGTCGTATGGAAGGAGTTTCTAATTTTTTCTCTAGTCACTTGGCATTATATCCAGTATATTGAATGACTCATGAATTTTATGACTTTACTAAGATTAGATAAAAAAATTAACATAGTATTCAATATTTGTCAGACAAGTTGTATTTCTTCCTAAAAAATATATTTTTGCGAAACTGGATTAATTGAAATTACCTGATCTTCGTTTGGACTAGAGCAGCTAAATTTCCAGTAGTATTCTTTCTTCGATAAAATATTCCGGCAGCTATCTTCAGTTGGCCCATCCTCACCAGTTTTACTAAACAAACTGAAGAAACAGGCGCGATATTTCCTCTGGCCATATTATTTACTTCAGACTGATATCAAGTGCATTATCAGTCTGAAGTATAAATAGTATGAGGAAATATTTCGTTTGTTTCATTAGTTTGTTTTGTAAAACTTATGAGGATGGACCAACTGAAGAAAGCAGCCGAAATATTTTGTTTAAGAAGGAAAACTAACTGCTCTAGTCATAACACATATCAAGTAAATTGTATATTTTATAGTATGCTTAAGCAAGAATATTTAACATGAGTAATATTAACGATGGTGAGCAATAGGATTAACGATGAATACAAAATGGTTGTTGCACAACACAGTTCCTTTCTTTGCTAAATATTACATGTGCATAGCGAAAAGTTTTTAAACCTGGTCTATTGTTTTTAGCATCATTATACTCTTTGTCAACTAATTTATAACAAAGTGGCAACAAAACTAAATCAACTGTATGTATTAGGTGTTGTGAACCTAGTAACAAATTAGTTCAGTTGTGACCAGAAGGATAAACCAAAGGCAGCATGAACAGAAAGTATAATCTCATGCACATTCGTTTCGTGCTTACTGGCGACTCATCAGTAGGAGCCGGTATTACGCCCTTTAACCACTATATATTTGGTAGAAGAATGTGGAATAATAGGACGGTACAATCTCCTAGACGAATGTTTAAACCTGTAATAGTGAAGCTAACATAATCTAAAGTCAACGACAATGCGACTTCAATGCTAACTCACACTATATAATATATATACCGAGTCTGTAAAGGATACTAACACTATGGCTATTGTGTTAGTAACCGATACCAACATTATTGTACCGAAAAGGTACATGGTACTAACACTATGGTTTCCGAGTCGGAACATGGTACCAACATGATGGATATCAATTTATGCTATATTTCACCGAAATTGAGAATTACAACAATTTCTGAACACCTGTTACTTCAGTAAATCCATACACCCTGGCCTTGATCGATATCAGTTATCACATTTCGCGGTAAGCATGACATCATTCAATTCAATATATAACAGTTAAGTACTGTTTGTTGCATAGAACTAATATATATATATATATATATATATATATATATATATATATATATATATATATATATATATATATATGCAAGTATGTATTAGGTGTTGCGAACCTAGTAACAAATTAGTTTAAATCAACTGTAGTCTAAACTGTCCAATAAATAAATATGCACGCTAACAATGATGGAGAGAGTAATATTAATATTATAATATCATTGATATTGTCAGTTTGTGACTGCATAGAAATTATGCAGCCGACATTTCCAGTCACGTACAATGTATGTAAGACTACTAGAGGTGAGAGCCGCATATCTAATTTTGCTTTCCAAATATATGCAATGCGGTTTGGTACTGGCTAGTTAGTTTGCCGTCGTAGTCTGATGATGATCATGGAAGGTCGAAACGCGTAAGTACGCTGCAACTGGCGGTAGTTTTGTTATGTTGTTCGACGACTCGTTAAATACAATGGGATTGCTGTTTACTTCAAGCTCGCAAACTTGCTTTAAAGAATTAGAAAAACATTTTTCAGCAGAGAAAATAGAGGCACGTTTGTATATGCCTTTAATTTACCATTAGCTTTTTGCATTTACAAAAGTTCATAATCTGCGTTCCCGTTGCAGTTAGATAAATAAGCAATTACCGTATGTTAAATAATAAGTTAATAGTCAGTTCGAGTTTTATTTGTTTGTACAAATGTTTGCTTTTTTAAATGTAGGAGTTTTTCTTGCTGCTTGGTAAGGCTGTAATTTGTAATATAAATGGGCTGCTTGTTTTATGATTACTACTATATGAATACGCAAATATATTGAGACACCAGGAGTCCAGATGAGCCTATTCCAATGATACATATTTAACTAATCCTCTCCCCAATACTTTGTATACTGCTAGATTATAACAAATTTTGGACCATTAAATTGTCTCCTGTGGATAGAAGCTATGGCACGGCTTCCCCATGAGACGAAATTCGAAATTGATAGTGTCCGTGTTCAAGATTTCCTGTATACATTTTCTGTGGTTCAAACCATGCATCAGATTTGCTTCGGTGGAGTGGCAGGCAGGATATGAACGTGACTTTCTCAGACATTAAACGTGTCTGAGTTTAAACTGTCGATGTAAATTTGGACAATTGTCAAACCGTGTAGCAGTAATGCAGCAATTGCTGATAATGTAAAACTTGGTGAATGGGTTTGTATGTCGTGCAATGCTTAATTTTTTTCTGTTCGTGTCATAGTGGCACGTTTATGTTCTCGTATATATAATGGTAAATGCTGATTATTAAAGCCAATGTTTTTTACTGTTCATTCATGAAAGATCTCGTCATTTTCATATTTCTATTTGAAAGTAAAATATTGAGTTACTGAATAGCGATCCAAACATTGGTATTTATGGATCGTTTCTTAAGCAAAAATTTTATTTTATTTATTAATGAGCATACTTCTTATCCATTGTAAAACCACACTTTTCTTTCCTATTGATGTTACCTTATATTTATCTAGATTTATTTTTTAATTGATCATCAAGATCAACGTCTACCATATCAAATGTCCATATTTTGTTAGCTCTATTAAATGTTGTTTTAATTAAGCAGACATTTAATTATAGTAAATTATAATCAGGTATCTAAGATTGGATTAACTGACCTACTGTTACTTGTCGTCAACACATTCTATTTAAGTTCCCTTGTAAACTCATCGAGTATGCTTATATTGAGATTTCCAGATGTGTTAACTTTGTTACTGTGCTAATTCATAAACGGATGAAAATCCCTCTGGTACCACCAGTCAGTTTTTATGAATAGTAAATCAACTGCTTTTGCTCAGTGTACTTTATGTCGCCATTAGCTGAACGCCAAGGGACATTAATCAAAACAAAAAATGTACGGGCCGAACAGTTCTATCAGACCGTCGTTTAATGTGCCATTACCGTTACACATGGTCAAGGAACGCCGATTTTGTTCGTTGGTATGCATAATACGCAACTGTTTGTTTTACCATTATGGTAGTTCAGCCAAATTCGCTGAACTGAACAACTTTTCATTTTTATATTCCGATAGTAAATGATGAATATTAATCAAAAATAGTTTAATTTAGTAGGAGTTTAGATGCTTATTGCCAATTTTTTCTTTTCAAATTGTAAAAATCTTAGACTGATAGCAGCTAAAATTTGCATTAATTGTATTTTTACCAATAAGGAAACAGCTTTCAGGATTAGGGAACGTCAACTATTAGGCATCCACGGTCTTTTGCCACCAGCTGTTCTGTCAATGGAAACTCAGGTAGAAAAGGTAATGGTCATCTTAAATAAAATGACTGATGATCTACAACGCTACATCTATCTCATCTCCTTACAAGATCGAAATGAAAAGCTTTTCTACAAGGTACGCCGTGCATGTTGGTATTGTGTCTTATATATGTTTATAAATAAAAACCATTTTTTTTAAAATTTGTCTGAATCGTTATATGCAGAGTAGGTTTGTATATATTATTTTCAATATTTACCAAATACAAAAGCAATAGAAGGCACAAACTGAGAGGAATTCTTGATTTTCGATGGGCTATCTAATGTTTTTCGATTAGATAAGCATTTGCGCTAAAACGATTGTTGATGATTAATGCAACAATGCGTTTACGTCTTATTTCCACGCTTTACCTCCAATTTTTTACCCTTATTTGCGAGTGTCCTTTATAACGGTCCGCTCATTAAACCAAATCTGGATAAGTAATAGTGAGAGTTTTATTACATTCCATGTTTTGTGTGGAGCTTATCGTTGAAAAAGACACCCGCAATTGTGTGTCAACATATTCTGTTAGAAAGTGTGGATAGATGATCGAAAAACCTTTTGCTGCTGAGTAAAGATCAAGTAATTTTTCTATAACTTTGCGGGAAAAATCTTTATTTTAAACTATATATGGGTTACTTTAATCGAGTTTGTGAGCTTTGCGTAAAAGCCAATCTCACGGTTTTTCAAATGAATGAATTCAGGTTTGCTAAGATGACACGTGTGTGAGTGGTATAAGATTTGTGGTGGCGAGCTATTGAATGTGTCGATTTAAATCACTTCATTTCTAATTATGTGACATCTGGTCATTGGTTTACTTTCAGCTAATTGCCTATGTGGGCTAGGTACATCGTCAATTTGAGAAAAGTTTGCACATGGGTTTTTGGTGCACGTGTTTCTGCTTTTTATTTATTTCGGTTCTACATTGTCTTGGTGTGTGCTATTGTTGTGATTGTAAAACTCTTGTCCCTTGCCAAGCCCGTAGTATTTTCTTGCTCAGCGGTACATCTGTTTCTTTTCCGTTCTCTTGTTCATCTGTCTCTTGTTGCTAATGTTATAATCGGTGAACTGTAGATATTGCGTTTTTTGTTTGCTGAATAAACTTGCTGCTCTATTTTATTCGCTATCGGTTAATTTTTATACTGATCTGGGAAAACTTGAACATTCAGAAGGGGATTTTGCTGTTTGATATTCAGTGCTTCAAAATGTTCAAGGAATTTTTCTTTCCTCGCCTTGTGATGAATTGAGAAGATAGTTGTGTTCGCTTGGTGCCCTCTTCGGATTATATGATCAGTAATTGCTGATTTAGCGGATGGCGCTACTTCTCTCTAGATTAACGTTTTGGGCAGGCTCCGATGGATTATATTTATTAGCTGTTTCGTGCATATATGTAATGTATAATAGGTCTGGAGAAAGAAGGAAGTTGGAAAATCAGAGCATATGGAATAAATTCTTAACGCGAAACTGATTGGCACAAATCCCGCTTTATGAATTTCTTCCATGAGCTCTGTTTTTTCACTAGATATCAAATTTACACTGAATGAAGATAAAGACAACTTGCTTCCTTTTCCATATATTCAACTGCTCCGAGAGCCAGCCTGAAAAGGTCGATACATCGGAAATCAACATTCATGGGATATTACACTTATTACATCGGTGGTGTCCAAAAATCTTTCTAAATTAACCAGTTAAATAAGTTAGCCTACCGAACCAGGATGAGTTGGAATATTTGAGGACGATTTTACAAAGATAAAGTATCCGGATAAATTAACAGATCTTATCATGAGGCCTCGCACAGTTCGGTTAACAGAGGGGTCTATCTGATCCTATCTTTCCAACGAGATCTTCCTTTCTCTATGATGACTAGAAGAATAGACCGAATCACGAGAATAAATCTTTTCAAGCGTCACGGTATACACCACATTCAATGCTCAGGTGTAATGTTTTTGAACTCTAAAAATCAACTACCTTGTTTCTCTTAATCTCTTATTGTTTACATTTTTAGATATCTGTGTGATAACAAACCCATTGGAAGAACCAACAAATAGCTAAACAATAGATTCAATCAGCACCTGCCACAAAAGTTAATTCAGGGGTACATAGCACCATCTGCCATATCAGCCATTATTGATTATAGAAGTTAGCACAACTAACTTCTCAATTTTGCACAAATCGAAGTCAGATAAATTCTTGAACATGAAGCACTGTATATCAAACGGCAAAACTCATGCAGAATGTTCAAATGTTTCATCAGCACAAAAAAATCAATCCGTACAAAGGTCAGCGAGTGTAACATTAACTAAAAAAAGTTTTATGGACTAGAAAACAGAAAAAATATATACGTTCCGCGAAGCAATAAATAACTTCAGACTTGCCAAGAAGCAGAATCTTTTGAAACATCACAAAACACGCACATTCGGACAATACTGAACCAAAATAAACAAAAATAGAAGCATATCCACGAAAAACACGTGTACGATCGCCTCTAATAGGCAGTATGCCTAACACACAGGCAAATCGATGACACTATACGAGTCAGATGTCCTACAATTTGTATACAAGTGGCATGAATAGACAAATTTAATAGTTCCCAATACAAATCTCCAACCATTTATACATGTGGCAATATATTAAAACCCCAAAAAACTTTCATTCCTTCATTTAGAACACAATGTATAGCCAACAAGTAATTTAGGTTTCTTCACAGTTATGCTAAGTCGTAATTAAATTTACAAGATCTTAGCAAGAATATTCATAAATTAATTTACCTTCACCCATTTAATGTGTTTTTCTTCTGAATAATTTATGATTTATCACGGAGGAACACAATGGATACTATATATATATAAATTAGGCTTAATATATCGTTAGATAGTGAATTCATCCTGTAGACCGGTCTCGACCTTATCAGGAATGTGTCAAGGACCGTTCCGAATTTTTATAATTAAACGAACATTTGTTCCAGTCCTGTCCACGCGAATTCTGAACAGCACGTGAAATGTTCCCAATAAATACGAAACTGGTCTACTAGATGAATTTCATTTATTACATTATATAATGCTTGGTTTATAATGACGAATATATATATATATATATATATATAATGAGTTTGGTATTTATATCATGATCGCAACCTTGTTTTGAATAAGTGCTATCACCGCCCACGCAACCAATATTAGTTTAATTATATAAATTTTAAATTAATTATCATTTATCCCCTAAAGCGTGGTATCGATTATATAATGGCAAATTGTGGTTGATTAATTGGAACTTTATGTCTAAATGGATGCCATATAGGATCTACCTAAAGGAAAATCTAAACAATAAACTTTAGTATATAACTGTAAATTTTGTCTAGCGTGATCAGGGTAGCACAGTGATTAGAGCAACGGACCCTGAGGCACATGTGTTCTTTACGCGGCAAATTCTTGACAGTACGTGAAAATATTCCAATAAGAATGAAACAAGTCTACTGGACGATTTGCATTTAAATCATTGTACAATGCTAATTTTATACTTAAAAATGTATCTACTTAATGGAATTTTTGTTTATATCAAGATCGCAACTTTGATTTAAATAACTGTTGTGAATTTTGTCCGCCAGATTTAATGAATATGAATTGGTTGAATGTGTATGCGTGTAACTTTAGATATTTTTTGGTTTTGGTTGTTTAGTGTAAACAGATAACATAACTTACTTCTCTGTCGCTTTTCAAAATTTATTGAACAAAGAACCCGTTAAAATTCTGTAACCTAGAATCAATAACAAAATGAAGCCGTACATCATCATAGGTAAAATATAGAGAAATAAGAATGAATTGACTTCGAAAATTAATCATTCAATAGATGACACAATGGTAGATTATCTGATCTGTTCTGTAACTGATACAGGTTTGTTCCAAGGTAATTCATTTGTTGTGAATATTTAGGATACCTTTAGTATCCTTATAAGCCCACAATTCATCAGAAGTCTTTGAAACAAACCAATAATACAACTATTTTATTTACTTTAACCATTCCATTTATGCTTCTGGTTAGTTAATCTCATAATTGCTAACTGACGTTTCACTAGATAGGCGCGTTTCGCGTATGGTTATTTCTATAACCTAATAATAAGCTTTCAGCTCACTGTGAACGATAAAATAATGGATAAAACAAGACAAGATGACGTTTTGAAGGATTGTACGGTAAATAATTGGCTTACCAGTGGTAATAACCTCATCTTTATTCAATATGCCTAAGCTTTTAAAGAAGTTAATTTCCAATTTTTATTCGTGCTATCTCCATTTACAACCATCAATTTTTGTTGTGGTCAAAATCTAACCTAGTGATTTTTAAATAATATTATCTCTTGATTTAACCTCAACAGATTCTTTAATCAATATCGTCATTCAGTTACGAATACATATCGCTATGCGTCAGCAGTTAGTACAGGTAATTGAGTGCCCTGTCTCTACTGCATGACAGACGAGATCAAATCTAGTAGCAGCTCTGTGTTCTCCTCATGTTACCTTGATTTGGCGCATGGTTTCATCAACATAAATGAGATTGCAAACTTTGTATTGTATTTCATGCATTCTTGATGTCTCTAAGGACTTATTTTTTATTTTTGGTTGTGGTGTAGTGCCCAGGTTAAAGGACTGTCTTAAAACTTGTCTTACATGGTATTTCATAGATATTGTTTTTAATTTCCTGTTTAATTTAGAGTCCGGTAATACCATTACCTTACGATCTTCATTTGCTCTGTCAGATTTTATGAACTTCAACTTCGGAGTAAATGTACTTACGATATCTATCATTGTTCGTTATAATAATTTATGAGTAAGAATTCTCTTTGGACATTTCCCGCAGTCGGCCTAATTCAAATTCCTTATGTTAATCCTAGGCTCCTTATTGATAATGATGTTAAGATACCGAATAAGTATCTCCTAATTTTTCAACATTAATGTATTTGCAATCTATAAACGATAATTCACTCGAGGACTCTCTTTCAGTTTTAAGATGGTCTGCTCATTTCATTATTTAAGTTTTAAAAATTTCCATATCATCATGGTTTTAGATCACTAATATGTCATCCAAGAACCATATATAAAATGTGGTGTCTTTTCTTAAAGATAATTTTCTAAATAATATACTTTTGGAATTGATTAAGGTTGTCCTATTGCAGCACATCTCATTTGTTTATAAATTGTTTCCGAAATGCAAAATAAGTAGAGGCCATGTATATACACATTATCTCCATAATGTTCCAAATCATTATTTCACTTCTTTCTAAAATAAACAGATGATCAATAAGGAAACTTCTAAAATAATCCATGTCTTGAGGTACCAGTATTTTTGTAAGCATAGATACCACATCTAAGCACGCCATCCCATCACCTTCTTTTGCTAAATATATCAAAAAAATTAACAAAATAATTCGAATTCATCAGTGTATGATCTAAGAATTAGGAATAACTTCTTATTCCATGACAGAAATTTCGCAATTTTATCTCGGAGAGTGCTGGAAATTGATAACAATTCTTAATGGGTTACGAGGTTTGCCTTTCACTAATTTTTATTAATTCTCTTGACATGATGATATTGAGGGTATATTCGATTTATATCACACCAAATCATAAAACGCGGAGACATGCTTAAGCATGTAATTTCATATAGAAGGCATGAAACAAATAGCCTAGCGTATGTAAATAGAAAATTAAAATTCGGCTGGAGTAGTTTCACTTAGTTTTTTGTACATTGCAATTTTGGATATATACACATACGTAATGACGCATCTGTCTAGTTAAACGTCATTCAGCTATTTTTAGACTAATCAGTCGGAACTATAAGTTAAAAGGTTAAATAAAATATTATACTTGCTTTATTTGTTTGTTTGTAAGACTTGCGATGCATTGTGGACCGATGAATAATACCGACCAAGGTATCCAAAATGTTTTTAGTTACGATACATATCAAATAATTATGCAACACCCAGTTTCGCAAAATATATTTCATTCTTTTAACTAAGGATAGATGTATGTATTAATGGGTATAAATTAATTGGAAAATTAAAATCCGTATCATTTAGGTACATAATACAAACCATTTTGAGATCGTTCTTTTGTTCTTAATAGTAATATTTCTTATCAAAAGGAGCAAATGATACATTTGAACACACCAGAAGTGATTAAAATCGCATGCAATGATTGATATCTAACGTATGCAGATGAACCTATGCGCCAAATTAAGGAGAGATGAGGTTAGCACATAACTGCATGTTAATATTGGTAGGTTAAAAGTGTTGATCTCGCGCGTCATACAGTTGAGAACGGACATGCAGTCAATTAAATATATAACATGATTATAATGTTTTCTGCAGAGAAATATATATGCAATTATGTGTTAGTTGTTGCGCACCCTGTAACAAATTAGTTCAAATGGGATCTGAAGGATAAACCAAAGTCAGCATGAACAAGCGGTCTAATCACCTGTACACATGCGTTTCGTGCTAATTGGCGACTCACCGGGGGGAACCGGTACTACACCCCATGCCCACTATATATTTGATCAAGGAATTCGTGACAATTAGATGGTATAATTTTCTATACAAATGTGTATACAAGCAGTAGTGGAGATAACTTTATATAAAGTCTTCGACAATGCAAAATCAAAGCCAACTCATTATATATGGTATATACCGAACCTGTAAAGGGTACGTACAATATGGTTGCCGAAATTATTGTTCACACATGTCGATATACAATTTTAGCATAACCAGATTTATTATGGTGTCTATTTAGAATAAATTGGGGGGTGATGCTACGACTAAAACAGCGGTGGAACGCAGCACTATGTTAAGATAGGAAACGACAGCGACAAATCAGAATCATAAACAAGCTCCAGCACAATAATAAAAATATTGGAGTAGGATTAACGTTTAAATGACTATTAGTTTAATTCTTATTAATAAATTATATTATTACTTACATTTTCATCCTTTACGGTATCATTTTTCTATTAATATTACATTGTATTCATTTTAAATTACTACCTTAATTTCTTGTAACACATTAAAAAACTGTTTAAGTAAACAAATCACTTTATTTAATATATTATTAGGGTCTATCTTTTAATAGGCAATTTCTTGTTTGACTTACGATTTATAAACGTCCTATTATAATTAAATTTATTATTTAAATCTTGCTTTCATTTAATTTTTGTGGCACAATTTTACTGCAGGTGTATATAACTTGTATCACTTTGCATTCTACTTAACTATTGATTGATTAATATTACATTGTAAAGAAAACACTGATTTACTTCTAAAAAGTGTTATTAACTATTCAGTCAGAAAGTGGACTCCATACATTTAGCTATAACTTTTGAGTCTGATGCATTTACAGAGAAATGGGTATGCGGTGAATGTAGTTTTTCTTAGCTGAATGTCTGTGTGTATGTAGTTATATTTAGCTTAACGATTAACAGTTTTAGACGTATGATACAAACTTATCTATTGAAACGATTTTTTTGCGGTATGACAACGCGCTCACCCTAAATTCCTCTTGATATTTCGATCGACACGCCGGTCGTCTTTTTCCAAATCCGCACTCTTTATTGTTATTTGGTGATGTAGAGATTAGGTTGTTAAAATGAGGAGTATTGTTTTGAAAAAGACGACCTGTGTGTGGATCGAAATATCAATCAATAAATCTTAAGAATAATTTAGGATGCGTTTGTGATTACTTTTTCATCATTGTTATGAAATCAGTCAGCCGTAAATATGAATGAAGCCGCTGAAGCTAAGTTTCTTACTTGCTTTATTTATTACTTAACTTTTGTGTGATGAGCTGTCAACGGACTAAGATCTTAATTAATGAGTATTGAATTATTTATGAAGCAAAGGTGAACAAGGTCAATAAAACCATCCGTAAGTAAACCAAGGAGCAGTTAATTGTGTAACATCCATTTGCGCACAAAATTGGTTCTTTTGCAAAAACCTGCTATTTTAGTCACGATTAAATTTATTGGAAAATTACCTTTTAACTATGGTGTATGTATTTGCTTTTTGCTAATGTTGTTCTTTAGTTTACTGCGTATTTCACATTACAAGTATGAGAAATATTCCAAACGATTATGTTGTGTCTAAACGGGTAATTAATTTATCGTCTATGGATAATGAAAAGAGAATACATAACCTGGGACTGAACACAACCGTTCCATTAGAATACATACCTAAGAATTAAATTGTTACGAAGACTAATAAGTTACAGGATAAGGTTAAAACTTAATGATTGGGTCTTTGGAATTAGATTAAGTGCTTGTAAAATCATTATTAAAAATAGATACCCTCCAAGAGTGTATTGTTTAGTATAGATTCATAAACAAGATAATCCACTTTAGTTAACTGTAAATGTTCAGAATTCTCCAACTTATAATATGTCCAAATTGCTATGGTTAGAATAAGAAATACATCTATTCTCTAGATTATACATTAAAGAACACATCACTTTACTGACATTATTAGTAAATATAAATTATTAGAGAATGATAAACTGGCAGGCCTGGATGTGGTATCGATGTATACTAAAAATCCGCTGCAGATTGCATTAGAGTGTGTCCAACGTTGTTTAACGGAATATCATGTAATATTGGAAGATAGTAAAAGGATGTTAAGAAGTATTATGGAAATGGTTAAAATTTGTATGTCCTCTACATACTTTATTTTCAGAAATGAATTCTACCTAAAAGTTAAAAGTGTTGCTATGAGACAACTATTACCGTTCCCAGTCTTTAATATTTACATGCATTGTTTAGAAAAAAATCTCTTGTTCAGATCTCCCCTCAAACCAAGCTTATATTTAAGATTCTTAGATTATATCATGTTAATTTGGAATAATGAGGATAAAGAGTTTTAGAATTGTCTATATTTAGCTAATCAACTAGGAGAGTTAATATATACATTGGAAAATGAGAGAAAAGAAGAATAATCATTTACGGATGTAAAATCTAAACGAATGGGTCAGATATTAGAAAAAATACTTATTCCGGCATCCTGGATTACTGATCTAATAACCAGTTTTGGATGAAAACAGGACTTCTAAAATCCATGAGATTGAAAGAAATGTTCAGGATGAATAATTATCCAGCAAAATTAATTGATAAAATCATAAACGAGACGCAATGGCGATTTAATGGAAAAGTAAACCAGGAAAACTGGTAAGAGATTTAGAAAAGCAAAATGAAGGTAAGCACAGAACTCTGGTTCTGCCAGGTTCCAGATTAAGCAAAAAAATAGGACATCAGCAAAGAAATACAACAAATTTGGAAAATCTGGTTCCAACATCATTTTCAAACAGGCAATGTACATCAACATTTAAGTACACAAAATGTCTGAACTAAAATTATATATGGTACATTAATCTTCAAGCATAGTATGTAGTTTTTTATTCTCTTCCTTTCCTTTCTCTTTTAGCTCATTTTATCTCACGTTGAGTATTGCATGCCGCTTATTTATACACCGACTGTTGGCTTGGCCTGCCAACGTTATGGATTTGTTTTCAGGAAACCAAGGTTAGTTCAAGGGTGCATTTGATTAGGTGGATCGCAATGTTTTATTACATATCTTGTCGAAAATCGTTGTGCCCACAAAATTTGTTAATATCATACGAGCTCTACACAAATACTTCTGGTCGCGTTAAAGTCTACAACGAATTAATGCATAACTCTGCAACCAGCAGTGGTGTTCGTCAAGGTTGTCCACTTTCCCAATTTTTGTTTAATTTTGTAATCAATGCTATTATGAACAACTCTCCAACATATTCAGGATACTGGAGTTGTTCTCCCGGGCGATAAACTAGTCGATCTTGACTATGCGGACGATATCGTACTATTATTCGACAATCAGGATGCTGCGCAGGCCACCTTGAATAGATTAGCAGACATTGTTCCGCCTTTCGGTATGAAATTCGCACCCTCTAAATGTAAGATACTGTTACAGGATCACCCACCACTCACTCCAACGTTGCGACTGCAGAATGAAGATCTGGACATAGTCGACATGTTTACATATCTTGGGAGCTCTATCAATAACGTAGGCAATATGTCCGACGAGGTGAGAATACGGATCGCGAAAGCTAGAGTAGCTTTCTCGAACCTTCGTCATTTATGGAGAAACGCCAATATTTCACTTTGCCTTAAAGGTCGTGTTTACAATGCATCTGTACGCGCAGTCTTACTATTCGCTAGTGAAACTTGGCCTCTTAGAGTTGATGATCTGAGACGCTTACAGGCATTCGATCATCGTTGTTTGAGAAGTATAGCACATGTTGGTTACCAACAACGAATAACTAACGTTGACATCCGTAGACGTATTTTTGGATCTGACAATAAGTGCTCGTCTTTAGAAAAGCAAATAAGGCTCCATCAACTTCGTTGGCTCGGTCACGTTTTGCGTATGCCCTCATTCCGATTGCCCAATAGAGCTCTTTTCTCTCATCCAGCACCAAATTGGCGTAAGAAACAAGGTGGGCAGATTTTGACATGGCAGAAGCAATTGAAGTCACTTACATCCAAATTGGGTAGTATAGGACCCATTCGTCTGCCAGGATGGGGTCCTCGTGCGCATAATAATACTTGGCTAGAAACCCTTAGCGATATGGCATCGAATCGAGCTCAGTGGCGATTTTGTTGCAGATTTTTAGTGGAATCAACTTCCTAACTTTCTTTTCTTATTAGGGCAAAATTTTCTGCGAGGTTTGGTTAGTTTATGACGTGATGCAGTGAAATCCGAAAGGAAGCTGTATTGCTGATGTCGCCTTGCCCGAATGCTAACTTGGCCATAATGGTGTTGTTGAGAGGTCTAGTTTGCCTCATTTCTGAGTTATCCTGATAAATTTACTCGTAGTAGCAAGGTATTCTTTCTCTCTCTCTGTCTCTGTTTCTCTCGTAAATCTCACTAATAATTTGTCTAAGTTCACTTATATACTTTTTTCACTCCTTATGGTTATATGGCAGTGAAACATTAGTCAATTTTGACTTTTGTGTAGCTGAACATGATGATGATGATGAAGGTTAGTTATCAACAGTTGTTTTAGTGTTATTACTGTAAATATACATTTTTGCTTTTCTTGTTTATCTACCGCTTGATTTTATGAATTATCAAAATTGATATTGTGACATAATCATATATTATTATAAATATATCAAATGCAAAAATCTTATCCTGAATGGGCTCAACTCTGAGATGGAGTTAGTTCTGCATTCATGACTTTCTATCTTAATTAGCGTGCTTTCATATTTTATTGTTTATAGATTCTGTTAAATCGTTCCTTCACATATAAATTTTTACTGAAGAAAATTTATTTGCGTTGCTAGTGATTTAGCAAACAAATCGTCATATATATATATATATATATATATATATATATATATATATATATTTGCAAATATTCGTATAATGAATTCACACTTATCTACTCAATTAGTGTCCCTTCTACCTACTAAATTGTTTGTAATTTTTTACTGATAAATTAGGTGAACATTATTTTATATATATATATATATATATATATATTTATATATATATATATATATATATATATATATATATATATATACCACATTAATTATTCAATATTAAGAATCATTGAATAGATGAAAGTAAATTTATTTGTAAATAATAGTGAGAAATCTTGATAAAATATTTCGTTTCAGTCTAATTATAAAAAAGCTCAAAATATGCGTCTCGTATACCTGATTTTCAAAATTAAGGAATAAAATTTATTTGAGGCAATATCATTTATGTTACATGCGTGGATGGTTTGAGTTTTGCATTGGAAAGTTATTTGATGAATATGTTTATGGTACTAGTTTTTAAATGTATAGCAACTGCTTATACGTTTAACAACAGCTTTTTTCCTATCTAGGCCTAGCATATAGTCTATTTATATATATATATTAAAGTATGTATTGTCACTATTAATTGTCAGCAATCTACAGTACCTACGATATGTAGATTTGTTTTTAAATTAACAATTAACATATTTTATTTTTAAGAGGTTTATACATCACAATTCACGATCGTCACTATATTGACAGGATCTTGGATAACTGGCCAGAAAATACTGTCAAAGTAAGTACATGTACTATTTTTATTGCTATATTATATTCTTATATTTAAGATAGGTCGACCTATTGTCAGCGGCTATTATTTGTTTTAGTTGTTTGGGTAGAATAAGATTTTATTTTATGTTGCGTGGTTGCCTTTGCTTATGTATTTGATATAATTCTTAAATTCTCCCTTCTGCAAATACTTGTATGCATTATTTAATTTATCGGTTTAATGAACGTCTATGACCAATTCTTCCTTGGTTTTCTATTTTTCCACTTCTTACTAATATATATATATATATATATATATATATATATATATATATATATATGTATATATATATATATGTATATATATATATATATATTTGTTATTATTTGGATAGCTTGTTTGAACTACGATATCAAGGCAAACGTAAAAGTACACACGCACACACAGTTCTCAATTTATATGAAATGCGTATATAATTCGTTTTTGGTTATTTGACTGCAGAAAGAAGAAAGGAAGTTGAAGGCTCATTCAATACTCTGTTTATTGTCTTTGAATGTGTGAACAATGCTCCATGCGCAGGGTCCACATATGGACTCAATTACATTTTTTTCTTTCTCGCTTGTCTATGATGTTTGGCTTAGCTGATTAAGACACCTCGATTTTTACTTCGAATGAACAATGTAGGGTATGCAAGTATGTATTAGGTGTTGCGAACCTAGTAACAAATTAGTTCAGTTGTGATCAGAAGGATAAACCACAGACAGCATGAACGGAAAGTATAATCTCATGTACATTCGTTTCGTGCTTACTGGCGACTCATCATTAGGAGCCGGTATTACGCCCTTTAACTACTATATATTTGGGTGAAAAATGTGGGAGATTGTACCGTCCTTTTATTCCACATTCTTCTACCAGATATATAGTGGTTAAAGGGCGTAATACTGGCTCTTACTGATGAGTCGCCAGTAAGCACGAAACGAATGTGCATGAGATTATACTTTCCGTTCATGCTGCCTTTGGTTTATCCTTCTGGTCACAACTGAACTAATTTGTTACTAGTTTCGCAACACCTAATACATACTTGCATATATATTAGTTCTCCGCAATAAACAGTATTTAAATGTAGGGTATAATCCTTATTTATTTTATTATGTAAATATGTACATACCGTGCTATCATTTTATATTTTATGGTTACTATGCTAATCGCAGCTTATCATGTTACTGAAAGCAAAGATCTCCAGGGAGGAAAAACTATAGCTAAACCGATATTCAGTTGAGGAATGGATCTTCAGTAGTGTTATACCTTCAATTCAGAACTATTTTGGCCAATAACATTTTTTTAAATAAATAGTTTAATATTTATACAGTTTATGATATTTGATGGAAATTCTCTAGTAGGATTGTTGATTTCTCATGTCGCGTGCAATACGAATCAAATAAATTGGAAATAAAATTTGTGGCGTGAATACTGGTGGTAAGCAATATATTAAATGGTTTGATAGATAGACGGGTACTGTTTTATTATCACGAGTTGAGTGATTATATTAAACTGCCACGTGTCTTCGATGCACACTTGGTGTTGCAGATCCGAAAACCGCCGATTATCCATCACTTCATGGAGCATGATCTCTTCTGACCATTGTTTATCGAGGTACCCTCGATCTTATTGATTTTCTCGGTTCGTTTCGATGCATCTTTTCCGAGATCATCTACAGTCTGTTTTAACTTATAGCACAATTTAAAAAAAGAATGGCAACTATAGTAATCTCGTTCTGATTTATTTATATTTTTTATAAAAAGAAAACATTTAATAATCAAGCGACGTTAATAAGTAGGCCAATAGGGAATCAGCGTAAGCAGTTACTGTAGGTGTCCCTTAACAGGGCTAAGAAAATATTTACAGGTAAATGCAACGTGTGGTGTCCAGAAGTCCTTTAAATTAGCTCTGTCTGTCTTGTGTGCTGGCTGGTGATCCTCTGAATAAGTATAATTTTCGAAGGCCTAGACTAGTCCTGTTGAAAATCTGCGGCAACACAGAGAGGGCTGGCAAATATATAAATCCGATTAATAGATCTATTACGCAGGATTGGATGCACAGCAATAAGAAGAGTGACGTGACTTAAGACTTGCCGAATTAGTGACACGGCGTGGTAAACGCAAGCAGAAAATTCGGTGCAGATAATCAGCACAGCAAAGAAAGAGAGCTTCGCACGTATCGAGCAGAGCAGAATATGTGTTGCGTGGTATATAAATCGTGCTCATACAGATGTTAAGTCGCACGCAATTGGTTAACGGTTGTTTTGCGCGTTCTCATTGGTCCATCATATTAATTTTTAAATTTAATTTTGACAATATGAGCTAATTTTATTCGTTACACAATCGTACATGTATGTTTATTCTGGGTTTCCGTTTGATTATGTGAATGAGAACTAGTCTGATTTTCTTATTTACTTTTATTTCGCTGCAGCAGTCATACGATTGTTGGTGGTGGTTAAATGCGTGTTGAGTTGTGAGTGCGTGTGGATTTGTGTCTGTGTGCGTATAGATGTCATTACTATTGTGTCACAAAGTGCCGTTTGGGATCTGGTCATACTAACATTTAATAGTTTATAAAAGTCAATGTATTTGCGGTAGCAAATACATTGGACGTAGAAAAGTACAATTGATCAACAGAATCCAATATCTTTTACCGAAGCTAATTTATAAAAGCCTGACACCGTCAAGAATATCAGCTATTTTGAAGCGTTTCTTTGAATTTGGCAGTTCTACACAACGCAGTCGGAAAAAGTGTTATACATTTACGAAGCCCTTTATAATAAAGAACAAACAGCAGGCTCTATCACTGGCAAGTTCTATCAGTATAATATTTCACTCGACTGACACGAATTTCAGAAAAATATCAACAACAATTGATTTGAATTCAGAAAAATTCTGTCCACCCACTTGACCAACATCAACAAACATTAAATGAGATTGGCAACCGACTGCAGTAAAAAAGCTGCGCAAAAACCTTCACGATTATATTAAAGTGTGACAGAAACTGCACAATAAGATGAGTGATCAACAATGCAACTTGTGCATCCTGCTTCGTTACCGGGGCAGCAAAATTAAACTAATGAGCAATGCGAAACGAAAACTATTATACAAAGACAACGCAATCATACACGCTATAACAACAGAGGGAAAGCCTAGTAAAAAGCTAATCAATAAATACTAGGCAAGATAGATGTCAGACATCAATTTTTAATACAATAAAAATGACCCCTGTACGCAAATAAAAACATAAACACACGCACTCACAAATCAATAACCGATTAACTTCCAACGAGTGTATGACTGCTGCAAATGTGTAAAAAACCGAAATTCAAACCAGTTCTCTTGTTAAACCCCGAAATGGATTTAGTTGATAAATAACAACCGCCCATACTTTGTAATTTGTAAACTATGATAGTTCTGGGAAGTATGCGCGATTGATTTTTTTCATTCAACATTATTATTCTTAGTGTGCATCTAATGTTGAATGTTGCACTAAAGAAATTTGCCTTAATGGTTCGATTTAAACAACGTGCAATAATTGAGACTGGTAGGTCACATATTAATGATAAGTTTGTAAAGAAATTTTTTTGTTTTTCTCCGAAATATGAATTTGACATGGTCTGTAAACCGCTCCGGGTACATTTCCATTAACAAAATTATCTTCAAATAGTCGAGCTCTTCCTCGATCTTTTGATCAGAGTATTTCTTCTTTATACGGTTTGACAGGGTGTCAATCTGGTTTGTTTTTGACGTTTTGTGACACTACTGTTTTAATGCATATATTGTGCGCTGGGCGTAGATTTCATATTTATTGCCGGTGTCAGATCACCATTTGCTTCTAGAGTGAGTTATTTGTCCAAAAAGAAAAATGTGGTCTTTCTCTACCTCGAGGGTGCATTTAGTCTAGGTCGGCTACATTGACCTGCTGCATGAATTCGACTGGGTCTGATGCTTTTGTGGTGGACAATAGTAGATCATCTATATAGCTTTTGTATAGTATTCACTGACCAATTATGTTTTCCAAGCGCGTTAACTCATGCTGGTGCGCACATAAACTCATCTGAAGAGGTGCAGTGCAGATTCACATATTTACAACAATAAATAGTCTGAAATACTTACCTACAAATGTAAATTGCAATTTTTTACATGCTAATATGAGGACTTTGAGGTTATGAGTTTCAATAAAGAATCCTATAACTCATTTCTGTTCAGATCACACATGATAGCCACCGTTTTTTTTCTAGTAGAAAGATGAAACGTTAAATGCGGCCATTTTTTTCTTCGGTGTCTTTTCCTTTTAAATCATCTGCTAACATGTGAAACTTCACATTTAGAGACGGTGTATCAGCGTGAATATCTTGACGGCGGTTAAATTTAATCAATATAGAAAATGTCTATTGTGCAACAGTTAACATCATCTGCAGCACTCAGCGTACCGTCGTGTTGGTTGCAATATATAAGTTGCCAATACTCTCAAAATCTTTAATAGTTTATAAAATTCCATGTGTTTGTGGTAGCAAAGACATTGGACGTAGAAAAGTACAATTGATCGACAGAATTCAATAACTTTTACCGAAGGTAATTAATAAAGGCCTGACACCGTCAAGGTTATCAGCTATTTTGAAGCGTATCTTTGAATTTGTCAGTTCTGCACAAAGCAAAGTCGGAAAAAGTGTTATACATTTACGAAGCCCTTTAAAATAAACAACAAGCACCCTGCTTAATCACTGGCAAGTTCTATCAGTATAATATTTCAGTCGACTGACACGAATTTCAGAAAAACAACAACAATTGTCTTGAATTCAGAAATATCCTGTCCATCCACTTGACCAACATAAACAAAATTTACATCGGATTGGCAACATACTGAAGTAAAAAAATGTACGCAAACACCTTCATTATCATAATAAATAGTGACAGAAATTTCAAAATAAGATGAGAGATCAACAGTGCAACCCTCGTTGTTATCAAGGCAACAAAATAAAACTAATGCACAATGCAAAACGAAAGATATTATACGGAGAAAACGTATTCATACTCGCAATGCCCAAGAAAGAGGAAGCCTGGTCAAATTTTAATTTTTCTAAACAAGAATATGTAGATGTCAGACATCAATTTTAATACAAAAAAATATTACTATACGCTCACAAGCACATACACACATACAAATTCACAAATCATTGCGCAATTAACCAACAGCGGTTGTTTAACTGCTACAAAATATACAAAACTGAAATTCAAAATAGTTCTCTTATTAAGCCGCTCGAATGGATGTAACTGGCAGATTGTTATGTATAGTTAAGTAATCTTAAAATAAGTCGGCCATTATCCACAATAAAAATGCACGTGACTATTGTTTTATTCTCCATTTTATATATAGATATTGGTTATATATATATATATATATATATATATATATATATATATATATATATATATATATTCATATTAGGAAGAAAAACACATTAATAACAAAGTGGATAAAGGCCATTTATTTCGTGAATACTAAACATCGCTCTACAATCTTTCATTTATATACATCCTGGGTTTTCATTTGATTATATGGGTGGCAACAAATGTGACTCGGTTTTACTTCTATTTCTTGTTTCGACTGATTAGTTAGTGTGTATGCGTATGTGTCTGTGTGTGTGTGCCTGTTTGCATGTAAAGGTCTTTCTCACTGTATTGCAAAGTGATGTCTGAGATCTGGCCACTCTTGTATTGATGGCTAGAGAGTTGATCATCTGTTCACATTGTTAGCTGCTACATTTTCGAATGTTATTTTCCCGAGTGTAGTCTTTCGTTTCCCCTTGTTACGCAATTTTGCTCTCCCCACTTGGTAGTAATGCAGGTGTGGATTGCCAATCCGATCGATTGTTTGTTGCGTCTGGACGAGGTGGTGTTTGTCTGAGTGCACGGAACAAATAATTTAACAACTTGATTTTGTCAAACACATGTAATCAAATACGGTTGCCTAAATATATATATATATATATATATATATGTATATATATATATATATATATATAATTAAGAAGGAGGTGATTGATAGCATGTTCTTAGTTATAATATAACAGAAAACAAACTAATGAAAGTTAAGTTCCAGGTGCGTCATTGTTTGTCGCTTAAGCACAATCGTAATCTATCCATTATGTTTTGGATATACGTTATCCACAGTATTTACTTGCAGGATATCAGGCTTGCATTGGGCAATACGCAGTGTCTCTTGTAGGCTCAGCAGAGAAAAACCTGATTAGTCTAATATCAAAATGCGAAAGTGGCCTTGTAGATTGTTACTACAAGCTGTGTAGAGGGGAGGCAGATCTGTTGTCGTACTCAGATCGGCCATATTCTTCAGAACATACGATTTTTTCCCTACTTTTATAATTCTAGAGAATATCACAGGTAAAGTGAACATGACCACAGTCTTTTGGATAACAGTATTTTATTGATTTTATGCTCTATGTGGTCGTTCATTTTCCACGCGAATATCCATAAAGAACAACGAATTAAAATTCAGAGACACCTCCATTTCTGTTTGGCCACCTGCGCCTAAAGCCGAAAAATTACTGAACTATGTTCAGTGTGAAGGCCTGGTTAATTCTGCTTTATTAGAACCTATCGATAATCCATCGTGCTAGAAATCTAGACCTCCATTTATGTATAGATGTTTAAAACCCTGAACTTCATGCTTCACGATAAAGTTGTTTCCAGTTACGCAGCGGATAAGTAACAATACTGACTTAATTTTGGCAACGATTTCGATGCAGTATCGAAGCACAAGAACCTCTTCGAATTGTATATACAAATCGGACATAAAATCAGTAGGCATTATGTTATGGGTGTAAGTCGGCGTTCAGTTCAAGTGAAGACCATGTGATACTAAAAATTTCCTCAGTCTAACAATTTTATCGGTGACATTAGAGAAAACGTAACCTTTTGATCACTTATGAGGTGTTGCGCAACTAGTAACAATTTTGATCAAATTTGACCAGAAAGATAAACCAGAATCATCATTTTCGGAAGGTAAAATCTCATGTGTACATTACTTACTTACTTACTGATAATATATATATATATATATATATATATATATATATGTATATGTGTATATATATATGTGTGTGTGTGTGTGTGTTAGTGAAAAATGTGGGCTAATCAGACGTACGTGAATAAAAGCAGTATTGCAGTTAACTTCATATAATGTAATCGGCATTGTAACAAACAGTATCTAACCTTTCTATCTATATCCTTACTTCTTGACGGCTAGTAGTTGCTTGAGTTATCACTATGACGCTGGAATCGATAGCTTCCCCTCGGAGATTTTCATGTTAGCTGGAATAAAAATTATAAAGGATTTGTTTAAGTTTGTTGAAGAGAAGTATCTGTCCCAAGTGATTTGAGTAGTGCCGTTATAGTGCAACTCCACGGAAAGGTGACAATAGCGCTTCACTCAAATTTTGTGATAAGAGATTACTTTATGTTACTCCGAAGGTGGTCATTGCTATTATCCTTAAAAGGGTTTTTTTAAGAGCAAAAGAAAGAACTGTAACAACTCACACAGAATTTCGACCAAGAATTGGACACGTGGACCTGTCCATTACTCTTGGTATTAAGTTCGAAGTTTTGGCAACTTGTCATTGATCTTTTTAAAGCTTTAAAATTTTCCACCCTTAATCGTATCGTCATTCTACTACGGTGTTCCTATCTTGCCAAGAATTTTCAAAGAACCATGCTTTACGTCCGCGGCAAATTCTGTACAGTACGTGATAAATTCCCAATAAGGACGAAACCGGTCTAATGGATGAATTGCCTTTTCAACACTTTACAATACTGACCAATGTATGTACATAATGGGTTAGGTGTTTGTATCAAGGTAAGTCGTTAAAATACTTTTATATTTGACAAGCACAAAATTGATTGCATCCGTATTCTATTAATTTTTGTTTAATCCATTGTAGCTGTTAAACTTCCATACAAATCTGTATCGAATTAATATGTATAACCACTCATATTTAATTGCGCCAAACATTACAACCAAGATTATCAAAAATAAGCTTACATTTCTAAATGAATAAATAAAGTTTTTACTATTTGAGTTATCATAGAACTGATCGATCTTATATTTATCAATTTTCACTATTTTGAATCTTTTCATATCAATTTGTCATGTTTTATTTACTATTTGAGTATAAATAGTCATATTTTCATTTATTTAATACATGTCTGGTTTTCTGTTTTGCATTTTTATTATTATTTAGTATTAAACTTATGACCATTTTTATCTGATTAGGTCATTGTTGTTACAGATGGTGAACGCATATTGGGTCTTGGAGATCTTGGCTGTAACGGCATGGGAATACCTGTAGGAAAATTGTCGTTGTACACAGCTTTGGCCGGAGTTAATCCCGAACATTGTCTTCCAATTTTACTGGATGTGGGTACTGACAACGTTGACTTATTAAATGTAAGCATTTTTGCCTTTTTATGACATTAATTAAAACTTGCCCTTTAGGAAGTTTCGAGAAGCAAATAAAAGTTTGTCTTATTGATCTGGCCTGACTTGATTTCACCGCCTGCCGTAGGCAAGTTTTCTAAATAATTGAAAAATGCTTTGTGATATGTAAAACTTTAATTGAAAATACGTGTATCGATTTGAAGTAATTTTTCTCCTTCAACTAAATTCAATTATACTTTTACTATAATCAAGGTTGCAAAAATTTTGTCAGTAGAAACTAAGAATTGTAGTGTAGAAAATGCAATTCATCGAGTAGACCGGTTTCGTCCTTATTGGGAACTCATCATGTACAACCAAACACTATTTCTTTGTAAACCTACGTATTCCTGAATTGAGATATTTTGAACTTAATTGACCAATGCTTATTTGTATACGTCATATGCAAAAAACTTTATTTGTAAATCTTTTACTTTCCTAAGTTTGGTCAAATTTTCGAATTTCGCGTTAACATTTGGGAGTTCAAAAAAAGGTAAATTGCTCACCGTGATAAATTGATGGTAACGTTCATAATTTATAGCAGTTATTACTAAATCCAGCTATCAGGCAATAACTGCATTCAAACTTCTGACAAGGAAAGCAACTTTTTATTGTACATACCAATATATTAATTTCACTATATATATATATATATATATATATATATATATATATATATATATATATATATATATATATTTATAATTAGGAAGAAAGAACACATTAATAACAAAGTGGATAAAGGCCATTTATTTAGTGAATACTAATCATCTCTTATACAATCATGCATATTTATACATTTTGTGTTTTCAATTGATTATGCTAGTGGTAACAAATCTGACTCGTTTTTACTTGTTTCTTGTTTTGGCTGGTTGGTAAGTGTGTATGCGTTTGCTTGTGTGTATGCGTGTTTGCATGT
>JAQBSW010006788.1:0-45727 GCA_029291075.1 Eudiplozoon nipponicum | reverse complement strand
TAACAGGGCCTGGTCGTGCGTTCTCCGGAATTATTCAGTGTGTCAAGACGTCTTAGAGCCTTTGGTTGACTCTGGCTGTGGTTTCTTCTTTTGTTGTTGTGTTATCACGATGTAGAAAACTTCGTTGAAGTTCTGCATTTATTTGCTCGTCTCGCTGGTTGTGCCGCAACAAAATGAGTCACGGATGTTGCCAAATGTTGGTGAAATAAATTATATGACCAGCGTGGGTTTTGACAGCAGTCAGCAAGCACACGCGTAACGCAGAACAGATTGCGATGTGAACCACTTGACTTGCATGGTAAATTGTCATGCTTAAATACCATGCCATAGTAATATATGTCTACTTTCACACTATTGGTTAAAAAGGCAAGTTTCGCTTTTTTCTCATTGGTGCAACGTAAATAAAATTTAATTTAATTTACGCAATATGTCGGCAATTAATTTGTGTCGTTACAATCTTGTTGCGGTACAACCAGCGAGACGAACCAATTAATGCAGAACTTCAACGAAGTTTTCCACATCGTGATTACAATGCAAGAACAGAAGGAACCACAGTCAGAGTCAACCCAAGGCTCTAGGACATCTTTACACTCGGAATAATTACGGAGAACGCACGACCAGGCCCTGTTAAGGGCCCCCCTATCATAACAATATCGATATCGAGAGCACCTTAACCGAGTTTGTAACGTCGTACGGCATTTACTTGAAGCCGGGGTGTTGACAAAATTGGCGACCGCGTGAGGATATTGAGTATTGTACTGTTTTTTTGGTATAAATAAAATTGACTTTCTTCTTCATTTATTTGGGATAAAAATAGAATAACATTTGCGTTTTCTTAACCCTGATCTTAGTCTTCTGGGAATTTTATTGGGTATATATTCGTTGATTTCTGGTGAATTTTTTTTGGGGGTATAATGATAATATATTGGCATCAAAGGCCAACAAGCCCTCTGTTCAACTTTCCTACATACAAAACTGCTCCGTACGTGCACGATAGGCTCAATTGCGGATAATTTCAATTTTTGGAAGCAGTTACCGTGAGTTGTTTTTTCTGCGCTCATTCAACTGTGGAAGCTGTTTGTGGGTAAGCGTTTCGTTAAAGTATATTTATACATTTTCATATTGCTTATAAATTTATGCTTTTAAGATCTCGTAAGATTGTTAGAATGTCAGATCCAATTTTAAATATTGATGTTCCTGTTTGGGATGGAGATAGTGAACTATTCTTTATGCGCATAGACTCCGCTTTCTCCCCGTTTCCTGATTATGACAGTCATCAAAAACTGTCGAAGCTTTTTGCTAAACTACCTTCTGAATTGCAGCGACGGATTTATCCTAAGCTTGAGGCCATTAGGAAGCTACCTAATCCCATTTTGGGTCTACAAAACGAAGTAAAATCCTTGCTTACGCGCACAGAAACGTAGCTATAATAAACAAATATGCGCAGTTAGACATGCCAAACCTTGGCCCCATCGAAATATTGAGGGAATTACGGAGCGTTGGTATAAAACCAACATTTCTGACCATGAGTCTAAGGTAGTTTTCATTAACAATCTTCCACAAGCATTAAAACTATTTGCCAGACAACTTCCCAACACTCTCTCTATAGGTGACTTATCTGAAAGATATGAATTAGAATATAGGGTTTTGGAACCCAAAGTGAATCCGTCATCCTTTTCTTCACCCCCGCAAGATGATAGACTATTGCACTCAAGAAGCGACCACTGGCCCCTGCTATGCTGAAAGCTGCCCAAGAGGAATTCTCAAGGCTTTTGGAAGAGGGAATCATCAGACCATCGACAAGTTCATGAGCGTCCCCACTGCACTTAGTTTCCAAAGCAAACGGGTCGTACAGAGCCTGCGGAGATTACAGTAAGCTAAATTCAGTGACAACATCTGATGCATATCCTATTCCAAATATTAACACATGGTCAGAAATGTTGGTTTTATTCCAACGCTCCGTAATTCCCTCAATATTTCAATGTGGCCAAGCTTTGACATGTCTAACTGCGCATATTTGTTTATTAAAGCTACGTTTCTGTGCGCGTAAGCAAGGATTTTACTTCGTTTTCTAGACCCAAAATGGGATTAGGTAGCTTCCTAATGGCGTCAAGCTTAGGATTAATCCGTCGCTGCAATTCAGAAAGTAGTTTAGCAAAAAGCTTCGAAAGTTTTTGATGACTGTCATAATCAGGAAACGGGGAGAAAGCGGAGTCTACGCGCATAAAGAATAGTTCACTATCTCCATCCCAAACAGGAACATCAATATCTAAAATTGGACCTGACATTCTAACAATCTTACGGGATCTTAAAAGCATAAATTTATAAGCAATATGAAAATGTATAAATATACTTTAACGAAACGCTTACCCAAAAACAACTTCCACAGTTGAATGAGCGCAGAAAAAAACAACTCACGGTAACTGCTTCCAAAAATTGAAATTATCCGCAATTGAGCCTGTCGTGTACGTACGGAGCAGTTTTGTATGTAGGAAAGTTGAACAGAGGGCTTGTTGGCCTTTGATGCCAATGTATTATTATTATACCCCCAAAAAAAATTCACCAGAAATCCACGAATATATACCCAATAAAATTCCCAGAAGACCAAGATCAGGGTAAAGAAAACGCAAATGTTATTCTATTTTTATCTCAAATAAATGAAAAAGAAAGTCAATTTTATTTATACCAAAAAAAACAGTACAATACTCAATATCCTGGCGCGGTCGCCAATTTTGGCGTAAGATGCATCCCATATACCGCAAGGTGGTTTTGAAACGATCAGATGAGAAGCAAGTGCCTTTGTCCGTGATGACCTCATTGGAAACACCATAAAGTGTAAAGTCTGAACAGCAGCCGAGACATACGCCTCGTCCAGTCTTCGTTCACACACAGCTCCACAGCTGCAAAAGAGTACTCGTTCGCAACGACAATGCTGTTGCACCACTACAACCAAAGTATCGCGGTACTTACCCGATTTTGCTCAGACAACCAAAATACTTCATCATTATGCAAGGCGCTACACCGACATCAGTAAGCATAGACAAGTTGAAACCGTTTATTGTACCGCCTGATCCTGAGAGCGTTCAACCTTCTACACACGTCTCAGGCTCCGTCTGCCCACAATCTCAATATCCTGCTTTGTATAACGCGTAATTGATATTTTTTAAACATTAACATTACGTGTCAAAATTTTTAAACTTACGTTATTTTTCGCATTTATCTCACGTGGCATAACCAGCTGTTCTAAGTAAACAATTGTGTAGCATTTTTGAACAGTTCTTTGGTATTATTCTCGAGAAATTATGTTGCTGAAACACAATTAATCCTGTCTTTTATTTAACCATGAGAAAGTATTATCATAATCAAAATTAAAAATATCAGCAGGATTGAACACTTTTTCTAGTTCGGTAGATAAAAATTTAAAAGACATTTTAGTTGGAGGCGTTTCTCTAAGCCCCTTTGGCAATTGATTGTAAATTTTGTAAATTTTAAAAAAAGAGAGTAGCTTGCTCGCAACATTCCCACCATTGGTGGGTTGACTTGAATAGAATAGAATAGAAAATCTTTATTTGGATTCAAACCTTACATGTTCCATCAAATAATAAAAATAGAAAATGTACAATATAAAAACATATCACATCACATAAATATGTGCAATTAGTTGTACTGTACAATTTATCAGCATCAGAAAGTTCGGTTATAAAGAGAGATAGATTCATCATCAAAAATAGAAAAATTTAATGTATTATTCGAGTGTAACATTATGCAAAAAAGGGAACCATGACTAATAATTGATTGTATGTATTGTTGTTTAACATGATATGTAATGCATAACGTTTCAGTTTTAATAGTACAAAACTTGAAGATAGAATCTCGAGAAGTTATGCTGCTGAAAAACAATTAATCCTGTCTTTTATTTAACCACGAGAAAGTATTATCATAATCAAAATTAAAAATATCAGCAGGATTGAACACTTTTTCTAGTTCGGTAGATAAAAATTTAAGAGACATTTTAGATGGAGGCGTTTCTCTAAGCCCCTTTGGCAATTGATTGTAAATTTTGAAAATTTTTGAAAAAGAGAATAGCTTGCTCGCAACATTCCCCACCAATGGTGGAGATATTGCAAATTGACCAGATCTAGTTCCAACTTCATGACTCTTTCTTATTGGATTCATATAGGCACCAGTCCACTGGTTCAAATGGAAAACTTTTATGCAATAGCACATCCTCCGAAACCATAAAGGATGCTGTGATACAAACTGTAATCTAGTGGCATATATAGTGCAGGAGATAGGACTTATTTGTTTCACAACTTTTCTTTGTACAGCTTCTATCTTATTAGACAAACCCTTTGTTAAAGGATTCCAAGTAGCGGCAGCATATTCTAATATCGGTCTAATCCATATTATAAACATTTTATATTTTATTTCACTCGATAAAATATTTCTATTTATTAGTGCCCATCTGTTCTTGGCACTGCCTACTATCCTTTCAATATGTCTCTCAGCAGAAGCCGTACAATGAATAGTTATGCCTAAATCCTTAATTTCTTGCATAAGTTTAATCTCAAAAACATCATTAATCTCAGCATCATGAAAATAAACATAATTGAAATCAGTTCTGTTACCTATTTTTAAAGCTCTCGTCTTTTTACTGTTTATTCTCAGCCCTAGTGTAATCAAATATTTACTCAAATCATATAAATCTAATGGCACATTATTTTTGGAGAATTCGACATTCTTTGGATCAATTGGGAAGATTATTTTTAAATCATCAGCGAATTTGCAAACTCGACCGTTAAGGATCTTAGTTTCCAAATGTGCAAATACAATTTTAAATAAAATTGGCCCCAAGCTTGATCCCTGTGGAACTCCACTCGTTACTCGTTTCGATTTTGATATCAAATCGTTTACTTGAATACTCATTCGTCGATTATATAGATAGTATTTAAGTAATCTAAAAATATTCGGATCAATATTCAACAAACTAATCGCATTCAAAATAGCATCAAAAGATATAGAGTCAAAAGCTTTTGAGATATCTATAAATACAATTAATGCATCTAACTTTTTCTCATCTAATGTAATTACATGTTTCCACATAGAGAGAATATTAGTAGTTGTCGACCTGTCTTTTGTAAAGCCGTGTTGGCACATATCAAAATCAGCCGGCAACATACGTTCTAAATGATCTAGTATCAATCGTTCTATTATCTTCAAAAACGAAGGGATAATAGAGATTAATCTATAATCACTGGCGCACTTTGGCTTACTTACTTTAGGCAATGGTTTAGCTACTATCGTTAATATATCGATTGGTAATTTCCCATCCTTTAAAATTATATTTATAAAATTGCAGAGCGCATTCATAAAATTTAAAGGTAATTGAAGTAGGTTATCAATCGATATACGAAGGTGATCTTTTTGTTTTTTTGATTTTATTTTTAACATTAATTCTATCAATGCATCACTGTCAATAACAAGTCCTAGATCCTGGTTTCCCGAAGGATCAGGTAGATCAATGAAATTGCTTTCGTTCTGTGGATTACATAACAATTTGCCAAATACTTCATCCAATTCACAGAGAAATTCATACTCAGTTTTACCCACAGGTAATATAAGCTTTAATTTTTCCTTATATTTACTGTAGTCTGTGAGTAGTTTGTATCCTAGTCTAGGATTGCTCTTCAGTTTGGCCAAACTAATTCTCTCTGATCTTTGACGGATTATCAGCAGTGATGAATTAATTTCTTTATCAATCAATTTTAACCTCATTTTTTAATACTATTGATAAGACTACATTTCATTATATTATCTCGTTTGATTCTTAGCTTACATAACTTCCTATTGAATCTCTTGGGTATAACATCCGTAAATGTAGATGCCCTAAACATATCAGATAATAACAATGAAACAGAAGAAACAAATTCGTCATTGTTCATGATAAAAAAACATTCATAATCAATAGACAAGCTTAATTCTCTAAAAAGATTCCAGTTGATTCTGGAACATTGCACGTGCGCACTTTCAAAATTAGGTTTCTGTGCTTTGCTACTCGAAAGGTTCCATTGTAAAATGATTTGTTTATGATCCAATTCTTTGAAGTAATTTACTACATCATAACTGCGTGAGTTCAACGCTTCAACTTCTAAATATACATGATCTAAGCATTCCGAACCTCTAGTTGGTTCCTTTATAATCTGATTAAGATCATGATTAGAAAAAAGATTGATTATTTCACAATCATGCAGCCTATTAAAATCTCCTACCACAACAATATTACTATGGCAGTCCAAAATAAATTGAAAGGAATTGGTAAACATTTGATCACCATATGTATTAGCATACGGCGATCTGTAAACCGCAGTTAAGATCAGGTTATCGATTTGTATCGTTAAAAAGTCAATGACAGTATTATATTCACTAGTATGTAACACTATCGCATTTAATACCGATTTACTATAAATAAGTACTCCTCCACCTCTTTTATCCAAGGATCTGTCTTTCCTAAATAGAGAATAATGAGGAATGTCAAATTCATAGTTTTCAATGTCTTTGTTCAGCCAGGTTTCAGTTAAAATTATAAAGTCAAAATTGTTACAACAAAACTCATCTTTACAGTTTCCGATAGTTACTGGTTTAACTTTTTTGGTTTCTTTATAATTCGTTTGTTGGGTATTGTAGCTATAGTGCGTAGCTGTCTGCTGTCCACCACATTCATTAGTGCTACTCCGTTTTTTATGATTTTAGAATCTACTGATACTCCGTCATTTGTGATTTTAGAATCTACTGACACATCCTTTATAGTAACTTGTTTCGGATTACTTGATCCATTATCTAAATTCTTCTTCAACTTCTTCGCTGCTGACAATTTCCTTTGGAGAAAGGTCTTGTCTCTGCAGATGAATATATTGTGGAAGTTATTACATTCTTCTTTCTTCTTATTGATATCTTCCACTTGTTTGTTTGTCGGCCTCTTTGATAGTTTTATCACAATCGGCCTTGGTCGTTCAGTTTTCTTTTCAACTCGGTAGCATTTCGTTATTTCAGCCTCAGTCGTATCTTTGATTAAATCATTTAACTTCTCAACATCATTCGGGTCAGCATTTTCATTAAGATTAAATAATATTCACTGCTTCTGTTTTCCAATCCTAGCAGAAACTTCATTGGATAATATATTTAATATTTAATCTCCTGAAGTGCAGTTTTTTGTTGATGTATCATCATCTACTGTTATTTCAGCTAGCTGAATCCATGGCACAACATCGAGCTTTAATTTATCCACCTTCTCGTTTGATTCAGTGGCGATTTAACTCGAAATCTTCACGCTGCGCCTCCCAAATCTTACACTGCTCTATTTTGCCTCACGCGGTATGACCGACCACTAGAGCTAACAATTTGTGTAGCAATTCCTAGCGGTTACCTGGCATCATATCATTGTTGAAACAACCAACAAGCATATTTAAGCCCAGAATTTATGGTACATCATATTTTTGCTTAATTCTTTTCCAACTCTGTCATAAATTTCTTATCTAGCCTCGCAGAGAGGAATTTTTTTCCTTTTTTTCAGAGAGGAAAGTGTTGTAACGACACAAAATAATTGCCGACATATTGCGTAAATTAAGTTCAATTTTATTTACGTTGCACCAATGAGAAAAAAGCGAAACTTGCCGTTAACCAATAGTGTGCAAGTTGACATATATTACTATGGCATGGTATTTAAGCACGGCAATTTACCATGCAAGTCAGTTGTCGCATTTGCCTTCTGCTCTGCGTTACGCGTGTGCGTGCTGTCGGCTGTCAATACCTACGCTGGTTATTGGATTTGTTTCACCAACATTTGGCAATATCCGTGACTCATCTTGTTGCGGTACAACCAGCGAGACGAGCCAATTAATGCAGAACTTCAACGAAGTTTTCCACATCGTGATTACAACGCAACAACAGAAGGAACCACAGCCAGGGTCAACCCAAGGCTCCAGGACATCTTCGCACTCGGAATAATTCCGGAGAACGCACGACCAGGCCCTATTAAGTGCCCCTATATCATAACAATATCTATATCCAGAGCACCTTAACCGAGTTTGTAACGTCGTACGGCATTTACTTAAAGCTGGGGCGTTTACAGATGATTAGTATTCACGAAATAAATGGCCTTTATCCACTTTGTTATTAATGTGTTCTTTCTTCCTAATTATATATATATATATATATATATATATATATATATATATATATATATATATATATATAGAAAGCAAAATTAGATATGCGGTTCTCACCTCATATAATCTCGCTTATATTTTACCTAACTGGTAACTTTGGCCGCACAATTGTCACGAACATTGACATTTTACAACTTTCGCCACTTTAACATAAATAATACAATTAAAAATTCAATGTTTGCGCGGGTGGTGGTAACAATTTTTTTAAATCAAGTTTGCGAGCTTGAAGTAAAAACCAATCCCATTGTAATTAATCAGTCGTCGAGGTGAGAGCCGCATGTCTAATATTTCTTTCCATGTATATGCATAGCGGTTTAATCCGCGCTGGTCAGATTGCCGTCATACTCTGATGATGATTATGGAAGGCCGAAATTCGTTAGTGTGTGCGACTGGCAGTAGTTTTGCCACGCTGTTCGACGACTGATTAAATACAATGAGATTGGTGTTTACTTTAAGCTCGCAAACTTGATTTAAAGAATTGTTACCACCGCCCGCGCAATCAATGATTGGTTTATTGTGTTTTGATCTTCATTATTCAGCTTTCTATCAAGCTCTGTTAGTGACCTTGGAAAGTTGAAATGCGTCATTAATTGCGATTCATGGTAATTAAATTAGGTACGACTGGTTAAATAGAAACATCATTTGGAGAATAAAGACGACTAGCGGTGGACACGAACGAACACGTTACACTTGATTACACGAGGTTGTTACAATGTCCCAAAATCTAACGTTGCAAAGTCTATTCCGAAATGCAAACATCGACAGGGCAGTATGAAAGGAATTAAAATTTCGTCAACATAAATAAACTAATGTTCGTTTAATTATATATGTAAACCTTGAATTCTTGTTGGCTCATCTATTTCGATAAAAAGATACGGTGCTATTTGTTCGCGATAGAAAGAAATTACTCAAGCATATCAATACCATTGTGATACTTACAGCAACTTAATATTTTATCTGTCATTCGATTACTGTTAGACTTGTTGCTCTAACCATCGAGCCACCCTGACGCATAATTACATTAACTACTAACCACCACCAATATGTCATTATAGAATAAAAAAACGCGCCACCCGAGGACAAGGTAGTGCAATAAACATTTATAAAATAAAATGAATATTTTTTGCGCGGGCGGTGATAAAAATTAATTAAATCAAGATTGCGATCTTGACATGCACACATGTCTCATTATATAATCCAAGCATTGTATAATGTAGAAAAGGTACTTCATCCGATAGATCCGTTTTGACCTTTAAGGAAACTCATTAAGTACTGCTCAAAATATTTCTCGGAAAGGGCGCGAAAATGTTCAAGTCCGCTTTCGAATCTGCTGCTCTTGCCACTGAGCCAACATGCTGCATATTTCGAAGAACTTACAATTATACTCCAAATTATGTTTCCCAGTTACCATTTCCTTTAGGCAGAGACAAAATGTGATACATTTAGACCTAAAGTACCAGGTAACCAGCGTCAATCTGGTGAGTCTCCAAAAAGCAAGAGACGCGTGTGTACATGAGATTATACCTTTTGTTCATGCTAATTTTGTTTATCCTTCCGATCCTAGTTGAATTAATTTAGTATACAATTGGAACCAGATAGACAGACTGACAGTCAGTTAATATTTTTACATTGGAAAAATATTAAACATAAAGATCTCACTATATTTAGTCAATTATATCGCGTTATATGGCTAAGAATATTATTTGCGAAATATACAACATAAGCTACGCACTAAATATTCTCGAGCCAATTTGTTATAAATAATGCGGTGTTTCGTGCGTTTGGAATAATACTTATATTTGACAAGGAAACAATATATATATATATATATATATATATATATATATATATATATATATATTTCTAATTAGGAAGAAAGAACACATTAATAAATAAGATTTAACTTCCTAATTATATATATATATATATATATATATATATATATATATATCAACATAAACTGAAGAATGCATCAGATAGAAAGGACATTTCATCCCATAGACGGGTTTTGTAATTTTTGGGATCTTCATGTACCTCCCAAAATTTACAGCGGACAGAACTCGAACCGGGGCACATGTGCTTAAGAGGCTTTAGCTCTAACCATTGCGCCACCTAGCTGCGTACCATACACAAATTAAAGTTTTATAACAAATATGCTTTATTTTTAGCCTTTCATTCCGGCGAAACACATTTGGCATTTATTTATGCATGAAATACTAAAATGCCACCACTTATCTGTCATTATACAAGAGTGGCCATGACACTTTAGAAAGTTTGATTCATGTAAAGTCTATTGGTCGAATTCTAAATTGGTTTTAGCTGAAGGGAAGGTAAGCAAATGACACAAGCTGGTATAGAAGTTAAAGTCTAGTATACGATGCGGCTCGAGCGGATTAGGGAGTCCCAGGTTCCGAAGCTAACGGACCTAGGTTCAAGCACTGTTGGCGGTAAATTTTGGCCAGTACATGATGAGTTCCAACTAAGGACAAAATCGTTCTACTGAATGAACTACCTTTTCCACACTATAAAAAACTTAGTTTATACTGACAACTGTATGTTCATAATGGGTCAGGAGTTTACATAAAGATCGCAACCTTGATTATGTTGATTGTTATCATCGCCTGCGCAATCAATGTTCACAGAGATTGCAAGGAACAACTCAAAGAATTTAATCACGTTCAAGTTGGAATCATCATGTCTAATGTGCCGATTACTCAGTCTCAATAATGAATTGGATTGTAAATTTGGAGACAAGTGACATCATTTCAATTGATTGCATCAAATCATCTCCTATCATCGAAATTATAATCAAGGTGATTGTTTAAAATGTTAATATTTAGCATACGAAATAAAAATTTGAAAAAAATTACAACAATCTAGGCAGGAAAAATGGTGCCGCATCAACTTACACACACACACACACACACCTACATTGCAATCAATATCTATCGACACTGTCAATTACACCAGCTCCAGGAAACTGGAGAAAGAATAAATCTTCTCCACTTACCGACCTTTGGATACAGTGGAAAAGACCCTCTTGGCTAAGACATACTCCTCTTACTCAATTCTTGTTTTAATCATGATAAAATTCAGGTATAAAATTATTTCATACTAAGTGTGCGAACCATAATAAATAAATCTTTGTGTTATAGTTCATCGCATTTATGAACATATGATTGCGTTTCTACTGCCTCTGAATACGAATGTGTGTGCATATATGTATGTAAACTAAGATGCACGTGTGTGTGCGCGTTTATTTATGTCAGACACAGTGGACAAGCTTAAGTTTGACTCTAGCACCTGAAAATATTATGCTCTGGATGGACGCGTTTCGTCAGCTTGGGCTGGGAAACCAGTCCATGTATCTAAATTAGAGTAACACGTGGCGAAACAGGAAATAGATTAATTACCCGATTCTTGTTCTACCCAAAAATGTGTTTGTATCCACTGTCTACAATTTGATTCCGAATATATCGACTTCAGGTTATGGAAGTCATTCCAACGGAAAGCACATCCCACAACTAATTTGACTTATTGATTTTCAAATTGTTTTTACGCTTTCTGTTGAAAGTTTTCCGAAACAGGAAGTCGATTTACCCCGAGACAGATTGTAGATAGTGGACGCGAATACTCTAGCGGGTGGATCAAGAATCGGGTGATTTATCTATATATCCAAAAGAACGAGCGTCAATAGGCAGCAATAACGTATTGGCACAAAGTGCTCATATATTTTTGACATTGATGATCATAATTATTGTGATCTTGATGATGAAAATGATACATATACAGATAAATACGAACAATCACCAATGAAACATACGCACTAATTTACTTGAGTATGCAAACTAATGCGTACGTAAATTGCAAAAACAACTACGTAAAGACTACTGGCCGCAGGCTAACACCTAAAGCCATTACAAATTTATAATGAACAAATGGCCCAATACTCACCGAGGATACAAGTGTTATCTTATACTTAATTTATATCGTATATAATTAGTTTGTTTTCATTTTTTAAATATAAGTGTTTTCTTAAGTATCAAATGGAATTAGTACACCGTTAAATGAATTCCTTCACTAAAACGAAAAGTTTGATATCTTTTGGAAATAAATGTAAATTTTATATAAAATCTAATAAGTAGTAAGGTGTTTTAAATGAAAATAATTTGCCAACAAACTTTGATCTGCGTTTGCTAGTAATGTTTGAATTGAATTTATAAATAACTCACACTCTCACTCTTCACAAAACGTTATTCTTTGATTATTCTTTATAAAATGAACGTTATTTCACTCTTTTCGTTAACAGCCCTCATTACCGAATTCAAGCCGTCTAAATCTCCGTAATGACATGGTGCTGAATGGTCCCATCATTCCGAGTGCTTCCACGCCATCAGTACTAGCCATTGAAAGTTTTGGATTATCTAATATTATTAACTGCGGTATAACCAGTAGGGGGTTTGTTGAAGTTTGGACCGGCTGTCCATCGTGAAAATTTCTCTTGATACTACTTTTTTTGGTAACGATAATTAGCCTTTTCGCTGTCGCTGGTATACAATAATTCCTCGTTTCCACATTAATCCTTTTTGATTCCGGATGTTAGCCCTGATGAAACTTCTATTCAGGTATGCTTAAGAGGAGGGGTAGAATATCCATGATTAACCAATTATATATTAAAGCCAAGTGTGAAAATTTGAGATAGGCAACAATCTGATTTCAATTAACCGTTTATATTACATCAACAACACAAAGCAACATATAAATTTTATTGTACCCTTCTTATGTGCAAAAACAAAAAGAAATTTTATCAGATATAAGAAAATTTTCTTTCTCATGGTCTTCTCAAATATCTACTCATGAACATATCTTTATATATAAATTGGAATATATTGACGAATCCAGAATAATGGCTTTGTTTAAGTCAGATTTAGTTTCCTTTTGAATTACTTTCTGCATGTTTAATTAGGGGTACAGCTTATTAATTGAAATAGCTTTAAAAGCCAGAAGCAATTTTTCGATTTTTTCCTGATTTTAATGAACCGGTTACATTATATCAACAACAATTTAACCTTATTTATACATTTGTTAGCACGTGATAAACAAAACTTGCATTGGGGAGAAAAATTCCGCAAAAATTGAACACATTGTCTAAAAATCAAATTCCAAATATAAAGTGTTTTCATGTATTCCTCTGCGAAAAATTGAAAAAAATTACACATATCGATCGTTTCTTTTCTCTCCATTTTTTTAAAATATAAGAAAAAAACAACGTACTCCATGAATAAAATTTATTAATAAATCTTATTTCTACCAGTATCTACAGCCATTTTTCTGGATTCGTTAGTATATTCGTTCATCTAATCCAACTGTACATTTGTCGTAACCAATCTCCTCTTCATTATGTTAGCCTTTTTTAGCGCAATTTAGACCACTACTTTTGCGCAATTTAGACCACTCCTTTTGCGTACCGTCATTTGGTGTGCCATCGCTTTCATTGTAATTGCGTCCGTAATTGATAGATGTGTCGTATTTTGCGAAACGTCGGCTATTTTTGAAGGCCTGTCAGTTATGTCGTTGTTCCAGTCCAATTTAATTTCTTTTTGAATTGTTTTCTGCACGTTTAAGCAGGACTTCAACTTAATAATTGCAATAGCTTCAAAAGCCAGAAGCATTTTCTCTGTTTTTGGCTTGTAGAGAACTGAAAATTTTTTACTTCTAACAGCATGGCCTGTGTGTAGTAAAAACTAGCACGGAATGCAGTGCAATGTTCAAAGCTCAAAATATTTCCTGAGAATCCAGGCAAATTTATTTTTAATTACACGGACATAAATATACCGAAACATCAAAATTAAATTCTCTCTCTTGGACCGAAATATTGCATAACAATAACTAGAATAATAGAACGTGAAGAAATGCATATGCAGGCATCAAGGAAATGCGTTTTTGAAGATGCTACAAAACACAAATCAACGGAAAAGTACGACATCTCGCTCTTTAAATCGGACCTCCGAAGTGCGTATGGCCAATATATGCACACATTCAAAGTCAATAAACTAGCCACCAAAAGGCATCTAGAGGAACAAAATGAGTTACAACGAAACAAACAAATCAGACTCATAAAGCCAGACAAAGGGACAGGCGCAGTGTTAATGAACTATACGGATTATATTCAGGCAATGTTACAAATTCTGAATGACAAATCCAAATTTAAACGCGAAGAGGTACAACGCGACACTACGGCAAAATTAGAAAATTCCATAACGAAGATTCTAAACCGAATTATTTCGAAGGTCGAAGCTAAACAAGAAATCGACATAAAGCACAAAAATGCTTTTGTTACAGAATGCAAACATGCCAAGCTCGTAGGTTCACCGCAACCGATATTATATGGGTTGCCCAAGGTTCACAAAATGACCAACAATGAGAGACATCCGCCTTTCAGGCCCATTTTATCTATGGTAAATTTTCCAAAGCACAGGGCAGCCAGACTATTATGCCGGATTATAAAGCCTATCATGAAAGGAAGAATAGACCACGTTGTATAGGATAGCTTTGAATTTGTGGAAAAAATTCGAGTCCTAAATTTAAAAGAGAGTAAAATGGTGTCCCTGGATATAAAGTCACTCTTTACTAGCATTCCAGTAAATAAAATTATAAATATCCTATGTGAATATATACGATCATCAGGAGCGGAAACATTGATAGAAGTGGAAGACAGAAGAGAACTACTTTTATTATGTACATCCAACGTACAATTCGTATTCCAAGTAGTCTTTTACAGACAAATAGGCGGCATAGGTATAGGTAGTCCTCTTGGACTAGTATTGACAGGCATATACATGCACCATTTAGAAACAACTGGTTTAAAACCATTTATCAATGGAGCTCATTTTTACATTCGCTACGTTGACGATACTTTCGTGGTCGTTGAAAAGGGTGTAGTTACAAATGCACTGGTACATCACATAAACAAGGTTGACCAGGCAATCAAGTTTACAATAGAAGAAGAACAAGACGGATATTTATCTTTTCTAAATGGAAAAATAAGGAGAGATGAAGAAGGTACCATCTCAAGGTCAGTTCACAGGAAATCAAGCTGGACTGGGCAGTATATCCATTATTTCTGTAGTGTTCCAAGGGCGCACAAAAGGAGCCAGTTGATCAATTTGGATACACGAATACGCATGCTTTTTTCAACGAACAACATTAAATTACAGCTAAATTTGCTTCGCGGAGCGTTGAGAAATAATGTCTATCCCGACTGGAATATCGAATTTAATTTGAGGCACCGCAACAGAATCGAGACCAATTTGGAGGGAAAAATACCACAGAGATTAACGCTTAGTGTTCTCTTTGGAGGTGATCTTCCAGCTGAGATCTTCAAAAGAAAAGTGGTTTGAGCGAAAAAATCACAGTTTCCATCAATATAGGTGAAAGTGATGCTCAACACAACAAAACTGTTGCGCACGAATGAAAAAGATAGCCCTTCTGTGACGCCAACACCTTTGCAAATTTTAATGTACCTGCAACACTCAGTACATCGGCAGATCAAAAACGAGGCTTGAAGCTGGAATAAATTAGCATCTCCCTCAAAAACTATTAAAGAGGGGTGCAGCTCCCGCACAAAAATCAGCAATATGAAAACATGTACTACTAATAGTAGTAGCAATTTTGCAGTTCTGTACAAGGCAAAAACGGAAAAAATGCTTCTAGCTTTTGAAGCTAATGCAATTAATAAGCTGAAGCCCTGCTTAAACGTGCAGAAATTAATTCAAAAAGATATTAAATTGGACTGGAACAAAGACATAACTGACAGGCCTTCAAAAATAGCCTACGTTTCGCAAAATACGACACACCCGTCCATTACGGACGCACTTACAATGAAAGCGATGACACACCACATGACGTTACGCAAAAGGAGTGGTCTAAATTGCGAAAAACAAAGACTGACAGAGCGAAGAGGGGATTGGTTACGATAAATTTACAGTTGGGATTGGATGAAGGAAACCAGAATAATGGCCGTAGATACTGGCGGAAATAGGATTTATTAATAAATGTTATTCCATGGAATAAGTGTTGTGTTCTCATATTTTTAAAAATGGTGAAACTTGTAACGATATATAAATATATATATATATATATATATATATATATATATATATATATATATATATATATAAACTAATCATCGCACATAGAAGCAAAAGAAATTTATTCGTCTCTACTAGGTACTCTTCAATTACTACTCATAATTTCCCACCAACGGAGCTCGACTCGTTCAAATTTACCATCCTGCCACACATTTCATAAATTTTAATAAATATAATAATTTTTAGTTAGGTTGGACTTTTGTTGAGGCGAAGCTTTCGTGGAATCTCAACCCGAAGTTCCAATTACCTTTTCCAAATATATCATTATAAGGTACACGTGAGGTCACCGTGGAAATTGGTGCAGTTAATGAATATTGTAAAAATTAGACAATTATTGAAAGTGCGGGCGCTAATAACATTTGATTAAATGGAGTTTGCGAGGTTGATGTAAGCAATTAACCTGTTATGCCTATATTTGTCAATATACACCAAAATGTATGAGGAAGAACATGTGCCGCAAGCTACAAACAATTAGCAGTTATATACTAAATAATGTTTCTTGGTTAGCCTTTCCTTTAGGTGGAGCATATGTTACTTCTCTTTAGAAATAAAACTATTATCAATATAAGTCTTCTTGTTGTCACGAGCTGCAGTACCTGCCAATTCCAACACCTCGGCAGCCAAATACTCCAGAACCGCCGCCAAGTAGACCGGGGCACCGGCACCAACACGCTCAGCATAATTTTCAATATACTTTTTATTATAGAACTTTTCAATTCAATATCGCTTCCCTAGGTATTGTGGTGTCTGTAATTTAATGACAGATTAGGGGCAGTTATTTGGAATTTAAGGTGTTAAGAGATGTCATATAGGTGCCACCTAAAGGGAAGGCTAACAAAGAATATGTGAAAATTGTGTGTAGTGTGCGGCAGGGTGACTCGGTGGTTAGAGCAAGTTCCCAATATGGACGAAAGCAGTCTACTGGATGAATTGCCGTTTCTACATTATACAATTCTAAGATTATACTTTAAAATGCTTATATATATTGCTAATAGTGTTTTTATGAAGATCGTAACCTTGATTTAAATAATTGTTATCATTTCTCAAGCAAACAATGTTTGGTTAAGCGAACTTGAAAAACACACCAGTCCAATTTTACCTAATCATTCACACAACATATTAAAATTGCAGTCAGTTATATGTACTGCCACGTTTCGGCCTACCAGCTTAAGAAACTTTTTGTTAGTTTGATACTGAAAAGTATTGACTAGGGCTACATATTATAGGATGGGTAGGCAAGCTTCTTCTTTTTTGGATACCATTAATCGCTTTCATGTTAAATTAATAACGTCGTATCCTTCCTTAATAAATATAAGACAGTTGAATAGAGGAAAATTCCAGAAAGTCTAGCGGAAAAGTGGACCTGTTTATTTTTTCCATATAGGCATATATTTCTCTGGCAATCATTGGACTGGAGATCTAAATTCCCGGTTATGACTGCATAAAAGAAACGCGTATCTCATTCACTCTAACTTCATTAAGGACATACGGTGTGATCATTGCGTATCAAAGCATGAGAAGAATATTTGCTGAAAGATAAGGAAGAGCAAAATATGAGAAGCATGGGTTTCTTCCTAACTACCGTAAAATAATCAAAGAAGCATCTAACTCTTCTACATTAATGAATTAAGTCACTTTAGTATCAAATCCTCCTTCTGTTATATCCTAGTTAGTTTCAAAACAATTGCTGCAGTCCCCAAACAGAGAAAGAGACTACGTTACCCCACTTGAAAATTCATTAGACAATAATTTATGGACTAGAAATAAAATAACTAAAATGTTAGAGTGTAAGTAAAAATTAACACAATACATTCACATATGTCTACCGCAGTCTTTCGTTCTCCGAAAAGCTATGTCAACAAGCAATAGAGAAATCATTTAATAAAAGTACACAAAAACACAAAGATACACACGCACTATATATCCATAGTACGAAGTTCAAATATTAAAATAAAGCTACCATTGTTAACGCTTATATCATGGGTGGTCAAAATCAAGTACAAATTTGCATTACCACATTAGCTATCCAATACGTAACGAAATCGTTTCTTTTATAACGACACAAATAAATTTCCGACCTATTGCATAAATTAAATTCAATTTGATTTACGTTGCACCAATGAGAAAAAGGCGAAAATTGCTGTAAACCAATAGCTATTTAAGCACGACAAATTTACCATGTAGCTCAGTTGTCGCATTTGCCTTCTGCTTTGCGTTACGTGTGCGTGCTGTCGGCTGTCATCACCTACGCTGGTTATTAGATTATCTTCACCAACAATTGGCAACATCCGTGCCATATCTTGTTGCTGTACAACCAGCGAGACGAGCCAATTAATGCAGAACTTCAATGAAGTTTCCACATCGAGATTACAACGCAACAACAGAAGGAACCACAGCATGAGTCAACCCAAGGCTCTAGGACATCTTCACACTGAAGGATCTTTCTCGACATTTTCCGGAGAACGCATGACCGGCCCTGTTAAGGGCCCCCTATCAGTACAATAACTCTATATCTATAGCACTTTAACCGAGTTTGAAACGTCGTACGGCATTTACTTGAAGCTGGGGCGTTTACAAAATTGGCGACCGCGCCAGGATATTGAGTATTGTACTTCTTTTTTGGTATAAATAAAATTGACCTTCTTTTTCATTTATTCGGGATAAAAATAGATTAACGTTTGCGTTTACGTCTTCTTTACTCTGGTCGTGGTCTTCTGGGAATTTTGTTGAGTATATATTTTCTCTCTAAAGTCGTGGTCTTCTGAGAATTTTGTTGGGTATACATATTCTCTCTAAAGTCGTGGTCTTCTGGGAATTTTGTTGGGTATATGTGTTCTCTTTAAACTCGTGGATTTCTGGTGAATGTTTTTTGGGTATATGCTCTGTTCAACTTTCCTACGTACAAAACTGCACCGTACGTACTCGACAGGCTCAATTGCGGAAAATTTCAATTTTTGAAGCAGTTACTGTGACGTGTCTTATTTGAAGGCACTAATTCATCTGTGTTCTGCGCTCATTCAACTGCGGAAGACTCAACTGTGGAAGCTGGTAGTGGGTAAGCGTTTAGTTTAAAGTATATTTATACATTTTCATCTTGCTTATAAATTTATGCTTTTAAGATCCCGTAAGTTTGTTAGAATGTCAGGTCAAATTTTAGATATTGATGTTCCTGTTTGGAATGGAGATAGTGAACTATTCTTTATGCGCGTAGACTTCGTTATCTCCCAGTTTCCTGATTATGACAGTCATCAAAAACTGTCGAAGGTTTTTTCTAAACTACCTTCTGAATTGCAGCAAGGAATTTATCCTAAACTTGAGGCCATTAGGAAGCTACCTAATTCCAGTTTGGGCCTACAAAACGAAGTAGAATCCTTGCTCGGGCCCACAGAATCTGAGCAGATAATAAATTAATATGCGCAGTAAGACATGCCAAACCTTGGCCCCATCGGAATTTTGTGGGAATTAAGGAGACGTTGGTATGAAACCAACATTTCTGACCATGAGGCTGAGGTTGTTTTTATTTACAATCTTCCACAAGCATTAAAACTATTTGCCAGACAGCTTCCCAACACTCTCTCTATAGATGACTTATCTGGGAGATGTGAGTTAGAATATAGGGTTTTGGAACCCAAAGTGAATCCGTCATTCTTTTGTTCACCTCCGCAAGATGATAGGCTCTCTTTAGAGAGGACAGTGGCGAACATGGCTAAAGTTCTAGAAGGATTGGCCATAACGAAATCTGAGCTAAATCAAGTGAATGCTCGACCCAAATTCGTTCCTAAGCCCAATTATAACGGTAGGCGGCGATCGAGATCTCCGCAATTCTTTAGCAGATAGGCCTCAAAGAACTGGTGTTATAACCACCAAAAGTTTTTTTATTCATGCCAAGTCTGTCTTTGTCGTTCCGAAGAATTTCCGAATGAGTGCCAATTTCCACAATTGACGGGAAGGACAACAGACCACAGGCGCAACGGTGCATCAGGATCGGGAAACGTTTGGCGCAGGAAGTAGAAGACCGTACTTTCTGCACATCAACGGCGCCACAGGGAAGAAACCAATTAAAATCCGACATCCGTGTCGACTCATTTCGTCCACGCCGAAATTTTCACATAGAGAGCCAAACGGATAACGCCGGTCGCAATCACCAGCCTACTTGTTTGCATGACCCGGCCAAACAGCCCAACGAGCTTCTGCACATTCTTGATTTCAAAACTGGCGAAGATTTCATCGTAGACACAGGTGCAGCTGTCTCAGTTCTCAAGGGTGATTCAATGGCAGAGATGTCGCTAGGCGTTCTTCTCGCAACAGCTACAGGCGTTCCCATACCAACTTATGGCTGCCGGTACCGCACACTCAACATAGGTCTACGACGTGAATTTTCCCACAACTTCATCATTGCCAAGGTCTCACATAATATAATAGGCCTTGATTTCCTTCTAAAATTTCGGCTCATTGTTGATCTTGCCAATCAAAAGATCATCGACCCCTCCACCGGACATGAGCGAAGTTTTTGGACACTTGCCTCCGAGCGTTTGGAGTTACAGGTCATTCAGCCAACGCCAGTGCATGATTCAGCAGAGATATCAGCAGCTCTTCAAAAATACAAGTCGCTTTTCGATCTTAACAGATCAGAGCTACGAGTCTCCAACACGATGCACCATATCGTCACAGAAGGACAACCTATTGCACTCAAGAAGCGACCACTGGCCCCTGCTAAGCTGAAAGATGCCCAAGAGGAATTCTCAAGGCTTTTGGAAGAGGGAATCATCAGACCATCGACAAGTTCATGGGCGTCACCACTGCACTTAGTTTCCTAAGCAAACGGATCGTACAGAGCCTGCAGAGATTACCGTAAGCTAAATTCAGTGACAAAATCTGATGCATATTCTATTCCAAATATTAACACCTTACTTGAAAAACTCAACGGCAGCAATTTCTTATCAGTGATTAACCTAAGACAAGCCTACCATCACATCCCGGTAGCACCAGAAGATATCGAAAAAACTGCAGTCATCACTCCATTTGACCTTTTCGAATATCTTTACATGCCTTTTGGACTCAAGTGTGCTACACAGACATTTCAAAGATTCATGAACAACATATTTCGCGACGACTCTGCTTATTGTATGTCATAACTCAATGACATTATGGTATTCAGTCCAGATTTAGAATCTCATGCCAAGCATCAGGGACACCTATCGTGTTGCTCTACAACCAGCGAAACGAGGCAATTAATGCAGAACTTCAACGAAGTTTCCACATCAAGATAACAACGCAACAACAGAAGGAACCACAGCCCGCGTCAATCCAAGGCTCTAGGACATCATCACACTGAAGGATCTTTCTCCGCATTTGCCGGAGAACACACGACCGGCCCTGATAAGGGCCCCCTATCAATACAATAACTCTATATCTATGGCACTTTAACCGAGTTTGTAACGTTGTACGGCATTTACTTGAAGCTGGGGCATTTACACTATCTTGTTTTTCTTTCCATTTTATATATAAAGATATGTTCATTAGTAGATACCTGACGGTTTAATGGAAAAGAAGCGTTTCTTGTAACTGATAAAATATCTTTTTGATTTTGCACATAGTAAGAATACAATGAATTTTATTAAAGCTCGTATTTCAAAAGAATATATATATATATATATGTATGTATGTATGTATGTATGTATATATATGACGACATTTGAAGAACATTAATGTTCGTGATTGCATAGAAATTGTGCAGCTGACATTTCTAGTCAAGTACAATATACGCGAGACTACTAGTCGCGAGAGCCGCATATCTGACTTTGCTTTCCATATGACTTCAAATCGCATGTATTCTCCAGCAGGGATAGAGTAACAGATAGAGTCTCAGACACCAAAGCAATTGATGCAATATTTAGTTTATTCTGACAAATGTATTTAGAAAATATGAAGCTATAAATGGTGAAATGGCTCTTTTTTTTGTTTGGAGATATCGCTGTCCAACTTTCGAATTTCGATTGCCTAACATTCAGTGTCGATTTAATTGTTATACCATATAATTATGGAAACCGATATTAAATTTGAAGACACAAGTAGATTAGTGCAGGACATTGCGGACTTGAACTTAGGAGACACAAATAGTAATATAAGCCTATCAGTCTCTACTGTGAATTTTAGGACTTCAAGCGATCTGGCATCTATGGGGCTTTCAGACTCGAATAGGTTAGGGGCCTCAACATTACCTTATTAAATGGCAAATTCGGTTAAACTCTTGCTGGAACAATATATACGTGTAAATGTGATATAAGCATAATCTTCCTATTATTTGCCAACATTTCTTTGGTCTTTCTGCTGTCAGCACAAATGAATTGACACCTTTTCCACTAAATTTCAGCGAGTTTATTATATTAATAATAAACCCCACTTTTTATTCAAAGATTTTTCTCATTTTCATTCTATGAAAAGCTTGTAATTTTACATTAAGCGAATTGTACAACTGGGGAAGATTATTTCGTTTTTATCAACTGCAGGGATTTGCTTTGTCAAAAATCCTCTTTTTATCTTTCACCATTGTTTTAATTTACATAAAATCTGCTGAATTGCTAGAAACACCAAATAAATTGAATTAAGCAAGTCGCACAAAAATAGTTACACTATTTCCCGGTTAACTTGTGGTTTTGTGAATCTTTCTGCTTCCATTACCTTGATCTGTTAATTTCCTTAATGGGGAGTTATGTGTTCGCTTTGAGACATCACAGTAAAAGCAATTTATGTATCTTGTCGCCAAACTTACTAACTTCCAAGGATGAACAGGCTTCAAATGTGATCGGGCAGTAGGGTAAAATTTGTATCAGATAATACAATTAAACAGTCAATGTTTTCGCGGGAGGTCTTAAGAATTATTTAAATCGTGTTTGCGAACTTTACATAAACACCAATCCCATTTATATTTGACCAGTCTTCAGACAACATGGCAACACTACCGGCCTTCACACGTACAAAGTACGTGTGAATATGTGTGAATGATTGTTTAGTTTTACATATTGCATATACATGCAAAAGTTGCAGAATATTTATGTTCCGTTTGGTTGACAAATTTTGCCGCCGACTTTTAAAGTCAAAGGCTATAAACACGAGATTACAAGATTTGAGAGTTGAATAAATTTTCCGCCTGCGTTTTAAACCTAGCCACACTATTTCTCAACGTGATCCGATGACGATCGTGGAATTTTGAAATGACTGTAGTTTTGCAATGCCATGTGACTACTTTACTTAAATTAAATTTGTATTTGCACCAAGCTCGCTACCTTGAATTGAATAATCGTGATTACGATCTACGCGAACATTCATTGACTGAAGTGTGTGTGTACGAGGCCATAGAATGTGGTGTGTTTAAGATCCAAACTATGAAAATACTAGAACTATTAATTGACACATACGATAGAGTTCATTCTAAACGTCGGAATGCTCACAGAGCCGTGTTTGTTTATGACTTAATTCTGCGTCGAAATTTTCAGCCAATATCAGTCCCGATTGACGAAAGCTTTCATTGTTATAAGGTAAGGTTGCATTTTTAAATTGTCGAGGTTGAGCAAACGCTGGCCAAATGGAGCCAGCTGATACTCTCATGGATATAAGAGCAAGGCAGTCCGTCATAGCGTGCGGGACTACACAAATTAGGGCCATGCAATGAAGCATCTGCAAGATTACCCCGAACACTAGAACGTTTTCTCATCAAATTCCTCCAGGCGAAGAAAGTCACTTTGGTAGTAAAGTCGGTATAGAGTGGAAGCTGAATGGATGATGCTTCATCAGTTACCTCTTATCATAAGATGCTGTCGGGCTTCAGTTTGACCTTTCTTGATAATACCTAGTCAGGTCGTAACTGAATGATTTCTAGCTAGTTATTGCTAATTTTTCTGTTCATTATTAGGAAATTTGATGTAGATTATTGACCGAAACATCTTCTAGATGGACAATAAGTTTATAAGCATAATCAGTGTCAGAACCTATGTCTTTCTAACGGAATGCGGATATTCCTGTTTCTTCTGTGTCCTTAATCCAATACAAAATCAAAAGCAAACATGATTTACTAAACCTGCAATTTTTGAATGGAGCTTACCTTATACACATGTATATCTTTAGTTCAACCATTTTCATGCTATTTTCATTTGAATTGAGAAATGAATCACGTATCGAAGTATAAATTGATTACTGAGAAATAATGTACAACAAATTTTCATTTCTGTGTAATACTTGATACTAAATATTCACATAAAATATCACATTTTCCATTAAGTTAATAAGAAACTCTGTTATATATACCTGCTTCATAATAAAATTTATCTTATTCTGCAAACATATGTAGAATAGTTTATTCAATGAATTGTACTTCAATTTTTAGCTTGCACTTATAGACATTTATAAATTGTTTAAAATATATTACCACAGAGAGATGAAAAAAATAAACAGGGATGTAAAAATTTTTAGGAAAGCAAATTTTATTCAAATTCTTAGAAACCTTGGCATGTTATTTGTTAAAAATGCCATTTTATCAAATATCGACAGATGCAATAGACTCAGGTGAGTGGGCAGCAATAAATTAAATTGAAATCTTAACCGATGTCGGTTAAATTGATAAGGCCATTGCACACAAGATCAAACAAATTGGATCATCTTCCGAATACGAAAAACACACAAAAATGTTTATTCTCCAAGATAAATGTTATCAATAGTCATTTCTGCGTTGCTTGAATTGGTTAAATGGTTAGTTCGCACACTGGAAGCATTACGCAAACAAAAGACAATAATTATTTTTCTGTTAATTCATTCGAGCTTGTTAATATAATTACAGATTTAAATGTTTAAAAATCAGATTTGGGTGCTTTTTTATTTGACGTCTTGTTCACAAATGCTTCTTTTTAAAAATATTTGGAATTATATTTCAATTAGTCAACCAAAAATTATTCATATCTCCGGTCTACGATCTTACTATGCCCAATTATATATTGCTATGAATGAAAACTGCACTGCTTCGTTTCGATGTAATTATTCATAAACCGGTTGATATTAGGACAATGGGAAAACCCTTACCTCCAGTGTTGACAGAGATTTCCCTAGCCTATCATGAGAATACATCATTACAGTGTGACATACATAAATATGAACACTTCATACAGTATGGTAATAATATTTTCCTCGTTTTGAAAAACATATCGCAATCAAACTTAGTGCCTTAAAATTTCCAATTCCAATGCATAAAAATATCAGTTTCGCGTCAGATTAAGAGGAAGATGATTTCCTGTCTGCCATATATATATTACAAAGACAAATGCAGATGGTAACTTTAATAGAACTTTTTGCCATTACCCAACCTGGCCGTTTCGTGTATTTTCAATATTAATAATCAGCAGTTCGTGGCCGTTTTTCAAGAACTAAGAGATTGGTCAGTCCAGATTTAAAAAGCGAAGAAATTTTCAAACTGAAAATCGATATAATATCTAATGACTTTCTTTGAAAATTGAGTGCGCTAGATATTAAATGGAGCAGTAAATTAACACGTTTATAAGATCAGAAAAGAAAGCAATTTACATAAACACCACAAATAATAGGTCGCTTTATCTCGCACCTAAAAATGACGGATGAAGCAGCATTTACTAGATAAACAAATAAGAGAATGTTTTTGAAAGTAAAAATAATACGTTTGTGCGTTGAGCCTAAACAGAGAATGATGTATGCAATTTACATATTTTTACTTAATTTAAATTTTCTTCTAGTTTAAAGTTTCTGCTAGTTTTGTCTTTCAATATTTACAGATGTTATTTTGAAGACATTCAAAGAGAATGAAAATGAATCGGTTCGTGTATTTGAGAAAGTTTCCTTCCATCTATTTACATAAAAGAATTAATATGAAATATTTTTAGTAAAATGAATATTTTAAAAGATGGCAAACAGCGATTTTGCAGTAACCTTTGTTTCAACGATTCTGATAATTTTATTCCAATTATCTTTGTTGGCTCAAAGTAATCAACAATTCTCCTGATAGCAGTAAATCTAATTTTATAATAACTGGATCAATTACAATTACATCAAAATTCAAATTGATTGTACATTTCGTTAACGAATTCATCCGTAGTAAATTTTCCAAAGCAGAATCTGAAACTCGCGCGAGTAAAATGGCAAGAGAGTTGAATCAACCACTATTTTAAGATGGTTGGGAAGAAAAACAAACAAAATCTTATGTATATTTAGGATTATTCCATATTTTCATAATTTATTTCGAGCTCACCTACCACATTTATTATATGAGTTCCCATGTAGAACGTAACACTTATTGACAAAGCGATAACTTATGTATTTTTTAAATATTTTACTGACTAATTTAATTTGTATTAGTCTAAATTAAGCATATTATTTCATTAACTATAGAATATTTGCCATCACAAAATTCTGCGACCGTTAACTTACATTATGCTTTCCCCTTCCTTAACAAGTTTTACACTAGTAAATATTAAATTTAAGTAAAAAAGTTTAAAAATAATAAGTCCTCTTGTTTAAAGTGGTATATACATTAAAAATTTTAGATTCACTTGTATGATAGTACCAGTGCAGCTTTATTTAAGTGATTAACTCATCATCATAAAAAACACACATACAGCCATGGCGTAGACTTATCAAGGCACTCGCCGGTGTGTGTTATTAGACGAATGTTATTTCACTTTCAGTAGTGTATATATGCAGACAAATGCCTACAGAGACTTACATGACGTACATTTATTTAGAGGAAACTGAGTTGTTGTTAAGAGACAGACTAAGATGTATCAACGCAGCCATTTAGATGAAATTTATCACGAAGGTGACAAAACGATTGAGTTAGTCAGTTGGTATTCTTAGACCCAAAAGGTTTGAAGGAAGGCAACATAGTTTGCTGGAGATGAGGAAGAGATCAGATAAAATTCGTAATGGATTCCTCAAAATTGTCGTTCATGGCTATATGTGGGCTGTAAAAAGCACGAGGTCGTCAATTGCTAGTGACAATCGTTTGTATTCGGAGTTTTACTTCTCTTAGGTTGTCTGCTAACTAAGGCTGACGAGCAGTGTCTGCCCAGATGTCAGTGGCCAAAGTTTCCTTCTGCAGCCGAAATTTATGGTTTATATGGCAATGAAACATTCGCTAATTTTGCCTTTGTTTAAGCCCTAATCGTGGAAAATACAGGAAAGTATTTGAAGAGTTCTAAAATGGTTGTAACTGGACTCTTAAATGAATTTCATATTCTACAATATACTGTGTTTAGATAAAATTGATATATATATACATATATATATATATATATATATATATATATATATATATATATATATATATATATATATATTGCTCAACAGTATTTTGATAACTTTCTTCAAATCTTTGCACAGTTGCTTCTCTCTCAGCCTTTTTTATGTTTAGATGCGCCAAATTTTTCCATAACCGTTCGATTGCATTTGCATAATTTTCCACTAACTGTTGCTCTGGTTTATCACTGTAAGACATATTTACTTCTTCATGATACAAAACCAGTTGTTGTTTCTTTATTTGTTTGTTGGCCTTTCTTCCACCCTCTCTGACATACATTTTCACATTTGGTTTCGCCTGCAGTCTAGCTGCAACCTGCCTTCTCGATTTGACGCCAAACTGTCCTTTACCTGCAGCTGTTGTACCCATTTTGGTTTTGTAGCAAGGCACGCTAAATATTGCTGATAATCTCCTTTTAGAAGTAGATTTATATGTCACAGTATTTGTAAATGTACCACAAAGTGATTAACCAGGCAAAGTAAAGTTTGTTATAACAATTTTGTTTACATTAAACAAATACTCATATTGCACTTGAGCAACTGTTTTACAACATTAGTCACTGTTTGTTTAAAGGGCTTAGAGATTTTAAAAATATTGTCCAATTCTTTCTCAAATTCCTCACAAAAATCGATAAAGTAAACAAATATAAAAGCATTATCTGGTTGCAGTAACCGAAGATTTCGCGTTATAGTTTTGTAGACACATGAAACATAAGATGCATTGTGAAAAGGAATTTATTTTTCGTTGATTATAATAAGAATATTACGATTTAATTGATCCAATTAACTCCCGCTCTCCATGAATTTGAACACAAAGTAATTAATTAATGATCAACCACAACACTTAGATACATAACAGACACATTAAATAGCTACTTTTACACACACACACGTATATATATATATATATATATATATATATATATATATATATATATATATATATATATATGAATATTAGACAGAAATAAAGTGTTCTATGCAGAGCGTACAAATTTGATTCAATACAATTACATATACAATGTATACAATTTTTCTGGCCTGAATTTAAAAATTTGTTTGTTACAGAAATAGACTAAGCAATCTCTTATATGTAAAATTTTAAAATCAAATTTTCCTAGTAATTAATTAATTACAAAGAAGAATTGACCTTTGGAAATTATTCAGTTCACGTTATTTGTGCTACAATTGCCTGATCTTCTGTTCGATTTTAGCAGCATGGGTACCCCTATCCATCCATCTGCCTATCTATCTATCTACCTATTTATCTATCTATCTATCTACCTATTTATCTATCTATCTATCTATCTATCTATATGTCTGTCTGACTGCCTGTCTTTCTGTCTGTCTGTCTCTCTATGAATCTATCTATTTATCTCTCCATCTATCCATTTATCTATTTATCTGTCTGTCTGTCTATCTATCTAAACATATATATCTATTTTTCGGTCTATCAATTTATATATATACATATCTAACAAACAGTTTTGCCCTCGGAACATTGAAAATTAATGCTTTTAAAACTACTTTAATCGTCGAAATATTTCAGACTGAAAAATATCAAAATTAAAACTACTTAAACTTGTTTAATCTTTTCAAACTTTTTGAAACTTTCTGGTCAGACTTACTGGGAGGAATGCAAACGCATAGCAATATGTAGTCGTAATAGGGTGACGAGATTGATTAGGGAATCTATAGAAATTAAATCTAGAGATGATATTATGAATGAAACAGCTGTTGAAAAATCTTTAGGTCCGATTTGGAATACTGCACTAGCTAATGGAAAGAAAAGGCAATTGCATGAATTGGTAACTGAATCTAGCTCCAGTAAAAGATTAAGAACATCAGATTAAGATTGACTAATTATTAGGCTTTTATTCAAGAAATGAATAAACAATTATGAATATAGCCTTCAAAATTCATCTCTAACTATTCATTTGATTTTAAAACAAATAGTGATTTCAACCTTAATTTTCTGTTTACACCCCCACCCTACGCATTGGAAATATTCTAATAATACAATATTTATAAATAATAATTTGTCTGACGCGTGCAAAGGGTAAATTAATGTCTATTGACTGCAGTTTCATTTAGATGTACGTACATGTGTATCAAAATAATTTAACCAAGTTTTTTCTAGTTATGCATACACATACACATGCACATGCGTGGCGTGCGCCAATAACTGTTTTTAACTTATCTATCTTGAGTATAACTTAGTGGTTTGAATTGTAAATTAACATGTGCATTAGTCGTTCTGGACTTCTGGTCTTATCACTCATGGCATGTTTTTATGACGAGTGTTTCTGAATTATGGGTCTCCCCATCTCAGTTACGTCATTTACATTGAGTGGGAAAAAGAAAAAAAACGAATAGTTATTGCATGAAATTGATAAATTATTATTCAGCCACTCTGGTCTAAATTAGTTAGATGAAAACAACGGTTATAAAAATGCACACACACATACATGTGACACGCGAATATCTAATGAAAGGTCAGTCTGTGGTATATATAAATATTATGACTAGAGGAAATAACACATTTGCTTCATTTGTTTCGTGAAATGCATCTGATGAAGATCTACGGTAATGTAGATCGAAATATTATGAAAAAAGAAATTTACTGGAACAATGAAAGCTGCGTTAGTCAAAACGCAGATCAGGTAATTTCTCAAGCCAACTTTTTAATGTAGTTCTTTATTTATAATAAGAATATTACGATTTAATTGATTTAATTAACTCCCGCTCTCCAGGACTTTGAAAACAAAGTAGTTTATTAAGGATCCACCACAACACTTAGATACATAAATCATATTAAATATGTACTTGTATATACAAACATATATATATATATATATATATATACATGAATATATATTATTTGATGGGTGTATTGCTATGTGTGTCTGCAAATGTTTCAGATGAGCTGAGATGATGCAATATTTATTTTATTCTGACAAAATGTATATAGAAATTATCATGCGAAAAATGGCGAAAAAGTTCGTGTTCTTACCTAATAAAATGTCGTATTCAGTTCAACTCTCGCTGGAAATATATATACGTGTAAACGTGCAAAATATTTATTTGAATAACAATCTCTACTTGTTATCCAAAGATATTTGCCTTTTTAATTCTATGCAGATCTTGTTCTTTTCTATTCAGGGAACGGTGCAACCGTGGAAGATTGTTTCTACTCTTTCAAAATGCGAGAATTTACTTTGTCCAAAATCGTCTCTTTTTATTTTTCCAAATTGTTTTTATTTTTATACCATCTGCCGGCTTGCTAAAAACACCAAATTAACTGCGTTTCGCCAGTGGCAGAAACATAATTACACTATTTCTAGTTTACTTCTGGCTTTGTGGATCTTTCTCTACCATTTCCAGGATCTGTTAATTATCTTAATGTGGAGGTGGAGATTTCGCTTTAAGATATCACAGAAAACACAATTTATTAATCTGATCGCCGCACTTACGAACTTCTAACGATGAACTTGCTTCAAATATGATAGGGATGTATGGTCAAACCTGTATCATGTAAAAGATACATCTGTCAAAATGCGGAGTGCATTTCTACTAAAACTGCACTGAAGTTTAACAAATTGCAAGATGTAAATTCGTATGTCTCGTTTTCAATTGGTCTTGTCAATTTTTTTCAAACCTAAGCGTGAGAGCATGATGTTGTAAAGAGTATCTGATTAACTTTCACAATTAATCTGTTTTTCCTCACACTACTTACTAATAATGTAACTTTCTTTGTCAGGAGGAATTCCACGAGAAGGCATTCTACTAGTGAGCGCCTTCTCAGTGATGCTTCATTGCATGCCTTTGTTTTATGAAGTCAACTGCTCTATAAATGACTGTCTTGTTCAACTATTTTTCAATGCGTATCCACTGGATCTACTTGGTCATCAATTGCTATGCCTCAAAGTCACGGTTGAATATCCTCGCTGACCAATGCCCTCAGACTTAATATATCCACTAATCACTCTGATGCACAAAAGTCCAGGTTTCCACCTGATAACCTGACTACTAATGCGGATTCCAAATCAAACACTGAGATAAACAATGTTTGTAAACTTGATCCCGCTGCAAAAATTGAGCAGCCTAGTTCTTGATCGAGCTCCGGATACCTAAACTGTAATTGCTCTATTCTCCAAATTTGACATCGGCCTTCTAATTGGTAGCGACAGAAAACCATCCCCCGCGTCGCAGTCTCCGCCCAACAGTTCAATACCTGTACAGTTGTCGTCCAGTAGTTTAATATTTCAAATTACGCAACCCCGCCAAAGTTGGGATAAATGACGAGAATTCGCTGCTTAACAACTCGAGATCCATCAACATTTTAACAATAATTGTTTGCGCGGGTGGTGGTAACAATTCTTTAAATCAAGTTTGCGAGCTTGAAGTAAACATCAATGCCATTGTATTTAACCAGTCGTCGAACAACATAACAAAACTAACGCTGGCCGCAAAGCAATGTATGCGAGACTGCTAGAGGTGAGAGCCGCATATCTAAATTTGATTTCCATATATATTCAATGCGGTTTCATCCTCGATAGCCAGTTTGCCGTCGTACTCTGATTATGATCAAGGAAGGTCGAAACGCTTCAGTGCGTTGTGGCTGGCGGTAGTTTTGTTATGTTTTTCGACGACTGGTTAAATAAAATGGGATTGGTGTTTACTTCAAGCTCGCAAACTTGATTTAAAGAATTGTTACCACCACCCGCGCAAACAATTATTGTTAAATTGTATTGCCTATATATGTATATGTGGCGAAAGCTGCAAACAGTTAATGTTCGTGACTGCATAGAAATTGTGCAGCCGACATTTCCAGTCAAGTTCAATGTATGCGAGACTGCTAGAGGTGAGAGCCGCATATCTAAATTTGATTTCCATATATATTCAATGCGGTTTGATCCTCGATAGTCGGTTTGCCGTCGTACTCTGACGATGATCATGGAAGTTCGAAACGCGTTAGTGTGTTGCGGCTGGTGGTAGTTTTGTTATGTTGTTCGAAAACTGGTTAAATACAATGGGGTTTCTGTTTACTTCAAGCTCGCAAACTTGATTTAAAGAATTGTTACCACCACCCGCGCAAACAATTATTGTTAAATTGTATTGCCTATATATCTATATGTGGCGAAAGCTGCAAAATAGTCAATGTTCGTGACTGCATAGAAATTGTGAATCCGACATTTCCAGTCAAGTTCAATGTATGCGAGACTGCTAGAGGTGAGAGCCGCATATCTTAATTGGATCTCCATATATATTCAATGGGGTTTGATCCTTGATAGTCAGTTTGCCGTCGTACTCTGACGATGATCATGGAAGTTCGAAACGTGTCAGTGTGTTGCGGCTGGCGGTAGTTTTGTTTTGTTGTTCGAAGACTGGTTAAATAAAATGGGGTTCGTGATTACTTCAAGCTCGCAAACTTGATTTAAAGCATTGTTACCACCACCCGCGCAATCAATTATTGTCAAATTTTAAGATCGTGACTGAACTCCATTTTCACGCAAACACAAAATGACACTATTAATTCTTTAACCTTCTTAACCACAATTGCAATTCCATCGACAATCCATAGTTGATTATCTAATGTGGGGCTATCAATTTCCACCACATCTGATCGAACAATGCTAACATCTGCATCCGTGTCTATTAAGAATTTTAAAGCACTTAGTCTATTCGCTAGGACGAACTTATTGTTGCTATAGCCAACAACCTCTTCAAAATTACCATTCAGCCGAAATCTAAGCGATTTACGGACTGAATTGTTGCGCATTTATTCCATCGAAGTTTGCGAACCTAACTTTTATGATATTAGGATGCCTCCAATATGCACTATTTAGAACCTAGCAAGCGCAACCCCTTATGGCCCCTACTAGTTGGGAATCCACTGGTTGCCGGCAACTTCCATAGTGCCACAGGACGAATACTTTCTTTCTATCGGGGACCACCCTATCGTGGAATCATGCATACTTCGCCATGACACTCACCAAACTCGTTATATTTACGATGCCAAATGCACCACTGGCATGCCTTTGACACCGGGAATTTTCCCTACGTCTGTTGAAAATTTCCATCCTGGATATCAACTCACTTCCCATCGGAGCGTACTTATGTAATTCTCTTAGAGCAAGAGTCTCTCTGGGATATGTCTGAGATGCTCCTCAAGGCGCGATTCTGCTGTTACTGTATACAACTCAAGTTCCTTCTGGCGATACATTTTACCCAATCCTTAAAGTTTTTTATTCACTCTAGTGCCAGTGTAACATAAACATCTAGGATAGCGCTTTATGTGGCAGACAATTTTGCTACAAAAATACTGTTGACAACTTCTTGAGAAATATCAAGCCAGATTGATTTCGAATGCCTTTGGTCACTACCATAGGGTATCCTCTGAGATACAAGGCTCAAATAATACATATATACGGTGTGATCAACTAAATTGGAAATATCTCCTAAAGTAAATTTCTAAAGTCCCACTATTAATTGCTCTGTATCATGAACACTTTCATAGTTGGCCATATTGTTAATAATAAGTGTGCTAGTATGTATTAGGTGTTGCGAACCCAGTAAGAAATTAGTTCAGTTGTGACCAGAAGGATAAACCGAAGGCAGCATGAACGGAAAGTATAATCTCTTCCACATTCTTTTCGAGCTTACTGGCGACTCATCAGTAGGAGCCCGTATTACGCCCCTTAACCACTATATATTTGGTCGAAGAATGTGGGATAACAGGGCGGTAGAATCTCCTAGTCGAATGTGTAAACATAAAATAGTGAAGCTAACATCACATAAAGTCTACGACAATGCAACTTTAACGCTAACTCACAATATATAAAATATATACCTAGTCTGTAAATGCTACTAACACTATGGCTATTGTGTTAGTAGCCGATACCAACATTATTGTACCGAAAAGGTACATGGTACTAACATTATGGCTTCCGAGTCGGTACATTGTACCAACCTGATGGATATCAATTTATGCTATAGTTCACAGACATTGAGAATTAAAACAATTTCTGAACACCTGTTACTCCAGTAAATCCATACACTCTGGCCTTGCTCAATATCAGTTATCACATTTCGCGGTAAGCATGACATCATTCAATTCAATATATAACAGTTAAATACTGTTTTTTGCAAAGAACTAATATATATGCAAGTATTAATTAGGTGCTCGAACCTAGAAACAATTTATTTCATTTGTGACCAGAAGGATAAACCAAAGGCAGCATGAACGGAAAGTATAACCTCATGCACATTCGTCTCGTGCTTACGGGCGACTCATCAGTAGGAGCTGGTATGTCGCACCTAGACGAATGTGTAAACTTGCAATTGTGAAGCCAACATCATATAATGTCTACGATAATGCGATTTCAACGCTAACTCACTCTATATAATATATATACCGAGTCTGTAAAGGATAATAACACTATGGCTATTGTGTTAGTAACCGATATCAACATTATTGTACCGAAAAGGTACATGGTACTAACACTACGGTTTCCACGTCGGTACATGGTAGCAATATGATGGATATCAATTTATGCTTCCTTTCACTGAAATTTACAGACTCGGTATATATTATATAGAGTTAAATTGGCCGTACTTTGCTTAAAAAATGCCCCTAAATTTCTCCTTGTCATGTCGGTTGGAATCCTCTCAATAATGACTTGAGCCTGGTTTTTTCTTGACTTCGTTATACCGTCCCTGATAGTTGTTCATTAGCGACAAACTACTCGGCAGGTTACCTTATCGTCGATCTCTTATTCAAAGCAGATTTAACTCTATTTAATAGATTTTTTATTAAAATGTAACTAACCACAATAGCTTGTACGGTTATTTTAAATAATTAAATTCAAATCAGACTAATATCAAATGACCAACCAATGATTAAGGGTTCACAAAATTATTTGCCATTTATTCACAATAAGAATACTTTCATTAATTAAATGGATTTTACCTTATGAAGTACTAATAGCAATATAAAAAGCCAATACAGATTGCTTGGAATATATATATATATATATATATATATATATATATATATATATATATATATATATATATATATATATTCGATGAACGCGTAAATGTTATTAAATTGTGCTTTCAGTTTTATTACAGTTATAATATTCACTGAAATTTTCGCATAGTAAAAAATTCTATCCTCCTTATGTTCATGTTATATTTTCTTTGCTTTTTATTTCAGGTTGTGTTACAGTCCACTTCCTAGATGACAGTGATCTCGAAAACATTGTACAATAGATCAACTTCATAGAGAAGCATTTACTCAAATAAAGTTTTAATTTACATTAATTATTCAAAATTACAGAATTATACATTTTAGATATTTAACTCAGCACCAAATAAAAGCGTTTTCATGATTTTTTTAAAACGAATGGATGTGATTTTTATTTTTTCATGTTGCATGTCTTCCGTTTGACATTTGCTTCACCTTAAACAAGCTGGGTCGTGCAAGTATGTATTAGGTGTTGCGAACCTAGTAACAAATTAGTTCAGTTGTGACCAGAAGGATAAACCAAAGACAGCATGAACAGAAAGTATAATCTCATGCACATTCGTTTCGTGCTTACTGGCGAGTCATCAGTAGGAGCCGGTATTACGCCCTTTAGCCACTATATATTTGGGTAAGGAATGTGGATAAAATAACGGTACAATTACCTAGACGAATGTGTAAACCTGCAGTAGTGAAGCTAACATTATATAAAGACTCGACAATGCGAATTCAATGCTAACTCACTCTATATTATACAAATATCGATTCTGTAAAGGATACTAACACTATGGCTATTGTGTTAGTAACTGATACCAACATTTAGAGTGTGTTAGCATTGAATTCGCATTGTCGTGACTTTATATAGTGTTAGCTTCCCTACTGCAGGTTTACACATTCGTGTAGAAGGTTGTACCGTCTTATTATCACACATTCCTCACCCAAATATATAGTGATTAAAGGGCGTAATACCGGCTCGAACTGATGAGTCGCAAGTAAGCATGAAACGAATGTGCATGAGATTATACTTTCCGTTCATGCTGCCTTTGGTTTATCCTTCTGGTCACAACTGAACTAATTTGTTACTAGGTTCGCAAAACCTAATACATACTTGCATATATATTAGCTCTTCGCAACAAACAGTATTTAACTGTAATATATTGAATTGAATGATGTCATGCTAACCGCGAAATGTGATAACTGATATCGATGAAGGCCAGAGTGTATGGTATAACAGGAGTAACAGGTGTTCGGAAATTGTTGTAATTCTCAATTTGGGTGAACTTTAGCATAAAATAATATCTAACAGGTTGGTATCATGTACCGACTCGGAAACCATAGTGTTAGTATCCGGTACTCATCGATTTCAAAAAAGGTATCAGTTACTAACACAATAGCCATAGTGTTAGTATCCTTTACAGACTCGGTATATATATTATATAGTGTGAGTTAGCATTGACAGTCGCATTGTCGTTGACTTTAGATGATGTTAGCTTCACTATTACAGGTTTACACATTCGTCTAGGAGATTGTACCGTCCTATTATTCCACATTCTTCTACCAAATATATAGTAGTTAAAGGGCGTAATACCGGCTCCTACTGATGAGTCGCCAGTAAGCACGAAACGAATGTACACGAGATTATACTTTCCGTTCATGCTGCCTTTGGTTTATCCTTCTGGTCACAACTGAACTAATTTGTTACTAGGTTCGCAAAACCTAATACATACTTTTATGCAGAAGCAATTGATCAAATTAAGTTTTAATTTACATTAATTACTTAAAACTTCAGAATTATACATTGTGGATTTTTTACACAGCTCAAAATCAAAGCGTTTTCATGATTGTTTTTAAAAAATTGGATTTGATTTTGACTTTTTTCATGTTGCATGTCTTCCGTTTGACATTTGCTTCGCCTTAAACTAGCTGGGTAGTGCAAGTATGTATTAGGTGTTGCCAACCTAGTAACAGCTTAGTTCAGTTGTGACCAGAAGGATAAACCAATGACAGCTTGAACATAAAGTATAACCTCATGCACTTTTGTTTCGTGCTTACTGGTGATTCATCAGTAGGAGCCGGTATTACGCCCTTTAATCACTATATATTTGGGTGAGAAATGTGGGATAAAATAACGATACAATCTCATAGATGAATTTGTAAACCTGCAGTAGTGAAGCTAGCATAATATAAAATCTAGAAAATGCGAATTCAATGCTAACTCACTCTATATTATACAAATATCGATTCTGTAAAGGATACTAACACTATGCCTATTGTGTTTGTAACTGATAGCAACATATGGAATGCATTAGCATTGAAATCGCATTGTCGAGACATTATATAGTGTTAGCTTCACTACTGCAGGTTTACACATTCGTGTAGGAGATTGTACCGCCTTATGATCCCATATTCCTCACCCAAATATATAGTGATTAAAGGGCGTAATACCGGCTCCTACCGATGAGTCGCCAGTAAGCACGAAACGAATGTGCATGAGATTATACTTTCCGTTCATGCTGCCTTTAGTTTATCCTTCTGGTCACAACTGAACTAATTTGTTACTAAGTTCGCAACACCTAATACATACTTGCAAATATATTAGTTCTCCGCAACAAACAGTATTTAACTATATTAAAATTGCTGTCATTTATACGTACTGACACATTTCGGCCTTCTAGCTTAAGACACATTTTGTTAGTTGGATATTGAAATTATTGTCTAGGGTTACATAGTATTGGTGGTTGAGAATAAATTTATATGCAATTTAGTATTAGGTATTGTGCAAATAGTTACAAATTAGTACAAATGGAACCAAAATGACAAACGAGACTCAGCATGAAGGAAAGGTTCAATCTCATATACACATGCGATTGTTATTTACCGGCGACTCATGAGTAGGAACCGACACTTCGCCTCACACACTTTATATATTTTGTGGAACAGTTGGTGCCTGAGCAGAATCGAATGTCTTGAAATCCTGACAGCCTTTCTGTGTGCGTGTATTATTGTTCAAACAATGGCGAAGGCGGTTGTAGAAACTATTCCATGTGAATAATGTGCAAATTATTATCAACAAGCAGAATAGCATGAAAGGCAAGATGGGTCAACGTTATGTTGAGTGAAAGAATAATTATTGTTGACATTCGACAAGAATGCGTCAATGGTCCTATCCTTTTAATTTTGTTGTCGATGATGAGATCCCCGCACCTCACTCCGGAGTGGAAAATGATGGTTGTGACTGACATGCTGATATCGAAAACGCTAACTACGTTAACCAGATGATGGTAAAAGGTAAACGAGCCCAAGAGTGTTATTATTTGTGCTCAAGAAGTATCCTCCATGTATCCCCTGAAATTCAACGCCAATGTGAATCCATATCTCAGATCATGTTAAATGGTACCCTAATAAAATTCGTACATTCTTTCGGTTAATACGGACCTCTGGTGGCGCAGGACGAATCGGCTTCTGGCCAGATTTCCAAACGTATTATTATTGCAATACCTGTTTTTGGCAAGTTATAAAAACCATTCTGGCATCGCCCAAGGTTTTCACATGAAGCGTAATGTCGTTCCACCTTTATGCAGTAGAAATTTAGAATTTGACTCGCTTTAGCTGCCAAGACGGCTTAGTAAGCTATGCATCTGCTCTCTTGAAAACTCGTTAAACAATTATTTAAGAACCAGTAATAAAATAATTAAAATGTTAGAGTGTAAGTCAATATTAACACAATACATTCACATATGTCTACCGTAGTCATTCTTTCTCCGAAAATCTATATCAACAAGCATAAGAGAAATCACTTAATAAAAGTACACAAGCACACAAATACAAACACGAACAATATATCCATAGTAAAAAGTTGAAATATTAAAATCAAACTAACATTTTTACCAATTATATCGTGGGTGGTCAAAATAAAGTACAAATTTGTATTAACACATTATCTATTAAATATGTAACTATATCATTTCTATGTTCGATCACTTAACAAGTGAAAAAATAAAAAAAGTTAAGAAGTGACTAAATAATAGGTGGGTTTTTAAATAAAGCAGACAAAATTTTCTTTAATTTAATCGAACAGGCTTTCACACTGTCAGCTAAGTATCCGAACTAATATAGGCCGATTTATCCAGACAGTCAATCTGTCTAACTGCACTACTGAGCCTTATTCGTTAATATTGTCTTTCTCTCACAAATAATACATTCAAACGTAGCAAAATTCTCAAATATGCAAATGGCACAATAAATATTCACATTGAGTGTACAAGTCTCAAATTTTGGTTTGTCTTCAACAATAACAGAGTGAAATGTACATAACAATGGACTAATTCCTTGCAGTAATTCTAATAAAATCATCTTATTATAATCATAACAACTTACTTAATCTAATAAATTGAACACAGATTATACCCCGAACTAAATGAAAGAGTAATCTTATTCTTAGACAAACCAAAAATAAACGGCTTTTACTTTTAAAAACTTCTCCGACCCATCAGGCAATTTTTAGTTCCAGTATACAACCCATTAAATTATGAAGTCTGATAAAACAAACAGCGCAAGCTTCCATCGACAGACGCGCATTCTCAAGTTAATTATACAACGACAAATTAAAACAAGCAAATTACTATCCTCTATTAATTAAACTCATGGCTTTACCCCTCATTTATCTACACAAAACAATAAAGTCTTTCGTTTCTGATATTATTTGTGGCAGAGAACTAATATATATGCAATATTTTATTAGTTATTGCGCAACGCATAACAAATTAATTAAAATAAGACCAGAAGAATAAACCAAAGACAGCATGAACAGAGCGTATAATCTCATGCGCATTCGTTTCGTGCTTACTGGCGACTCATTAGTAGGAGCCGGTAATATGCGCTTTACTCACTACATATTTTGCTGAGGAATGTTGGAAAATAGGACGGTACAATCTTCTATACGAATGTGTAAACTTGCAGTAGTGAAGCTAACTTCATATGATAATAGGTGATACCAAATCAATGGACTTCAAAGTATTTTAAATTTCACGAAAATTGTGAATTACAACCATTTCTGAGCACACTTTATTCCATAAAATCCATACACTCTGGCTTTGAACGATAACAGTCATTACATTTCGCGGTAGTCATGACATCATTCGATTTAATATATAAAAGATAGATAGTGTTTGTGACTGAGAAATTATATATATGCAAATGTGTATTGGTTGTTGCATATCTAGTGATATATTAGTTCAGAGATGACCAAAATCATCATCAGATGACAAATCAGCATTTGCGGAACCTATAATCTTTACTTTTGATATTTATCAAATTTAAATTCGCTTACCTTACGATAATGAAAAAGCATTGATGAAACCACAAGCCATACGTGTTCATAATACATTTAATAGAAAATACAATTTATTTAATTTTAAATAACTTTAAAATAGACCTCCGATAAAATTACGCCACTTAGCGTTGGTTAAATTTATATAGGTTGACCTGTCGCCTGCAAAGTTCGCCTAGTTAGAATCGAATGTTTCTTGAAATTTTCTTCTCCTCCACTTTTGGTTTTATATACTCTGAATCCAAATCCGGTTAATCAAATCATAAATCTCACGTGTGTCAATAAAATTGTTGTAAACGAAATGATAAATAAGAATTTCATACATTTAGTCGGGTTATATTACATTTTACATCATAGTATTTTGAATCTTCATGGATAGAACTTTCTAGAATTCAAGGATTGATGATAAAAAATTCGTTAAATGACGTCCACATTGGAGAGAATATTAAATAAACCACATTGCAGTATACACTGAAAGCCCACAGAATCCATTTATCCTTAATTAATGAGCATGTTTCAGACAAGAATAAACAAGAAAATCATTCTTTCAATAAAAATATCCCGTATGCCTTTACAGAAGACAAATTGCCACTTTTCATCAACTCTTTACAGCCTGACTATCAGCTTAGAAACATGTTAAGACTATAGTAAAAATCGGGATTAAAAGGCCTGTAACAGTAAGTTTAAACCCGGAAAAGGAACAGACCCTTAATTATCACCTTGAATTGCTACGAAATAAGCTTTACTTTGAAGAGGCTAATATCCAAAATGACAAAACCATCTCAAGTAGAGTCAGCCCATTACCCAGTAAACTTTAATCGCTATCACAAACAAATTCAATACTCCCTACTTCGTAGAACCAATTTCGACTTACATTGGAAACTAGACGAAGCACTTTTACCAACTCCAAACTTGCATATCATATTTACTAGTCCGTAGAAAACCACAAACAAATAGAAATTAGCTAAGCTATATTTAGTTGCGAGAAACGTGATAACAAATCTTTAAATGAAGGTTACAAACTTTATGCAAACACCCGTGCCTTTATAAACACACGTTTCTCAGTATTATCTAATCATTATATAGTGAAGAAAAGGCAATCCATGCAGTAGACCGGTTTCGTCCTTATTGGAAACTCATCACGTATTGGTCAGAATTTGCTGCAGACTGGGCTCGAACCTGAGCATGTCTGTTTCGGAATCTGGTGGTCTAACCACTGAGCCATACTGCTGCACACTACAAAAAAAATTTAGTCATATAATAACTAATCTAACTCGGTAAGTTTCTTCATTTTAGATGGAGCTCATATGGTATATATTTAGAGCCAAATTTCCAACTAACCGTCCACAACCTGTCATTACTTGGTTGCGCGGGTGGTGATATCATTTATTATAATCAAGATTGCAAACATGCATTTGTCAGAATAGGCTAAGAATTGTATAGTGTAGAAAAAGAAATTCATCCAGTAGATTGGATTCGTTTTCATTGAGAATACATCACGTATCGTTCAGAATTTTCCGCGGACAGGGCTCGGACCTGGGCATATCTGCTTTAGAATCTGTTGCTCTAAGCATTGAGCCACCGTGCCGCACGCTAAATCGAATTGCTATTCATATACTAATTAGTTTTTCTTGGTTAGTCTTTTCATTACGTGGAGCCCATTTGAGAACTAAATACCTCTAATCTTTCACTAAAGAACAGACATCACGTTAAATAATGAGCGCTGTTGTATTGAAAATTTATATTGAAATCAAGGTTGCGAACTTTATGTTAACATCAGCCCTAATAAATACACCCAGTTGTCAGTATAAATTAGGCATTGTATAATGTGGACAAGGCACTTAACCAATTAGACCAGTTTCGTACATATTACGAAATTTCGCGTACTTCATCTATCTATCTATCTATCTATCTATCTATCTATCTATCTATCTATCTATCTATCTATCTATCTATCTATCTATCTATCTATCTATCTATTTATCTATCTATCTATCTATCTATCTATCTATCTATCTATCTATCTATCTATCTATCTATCTATCTATCTATCTTTCTATATATCTATATATCTATCCATCTATCTATCCATCTATCTATCTATCAAACCATCTATATTTCTGTCTATCTATCTATCTATCTATTTTTCTATCTACCTATCTATCTACTTACCGACCTATCTATCTATCTATCCACCAATCTATATATATATATCTATCTATCTATCTATCTATCTATATTTTGATATATCTATCTGTCTATCAATCAATCAATCTATCTATCTATCTATATATTTTTATATCTATCTATCTATCTATCTATCTATCTATATGTCTGTCTGTATATTTTTTTTCTATATATTTTTTATAAATCCATCTATATATCTATATATATATATCTTTCTTTATTTTGTTCTTAATCCAAATATATGTGTGTCTTTATTGTTATTTATTGACGAATATCTATCTACCTATTATATATGTATATAATTAAGTTGATTAAATATGTTTTCCCATTTTTCCACCTTTATATCCATTCGACTATTTGTGGAGTAATACAACGCGATTTTTATAGTGGTTCCGACGAAGACAGGAAATCACTTCTTTGATTACCACAAAAAACGTAAACAAATGTCAGTAAAGTTATTTCAATTATTTTAGTGCCTGGATTTCTTTTTCATTATTTACCTGATTTTCGGATTGCGTACTGAAATATTTGAATCCACTGTCATCATGATTTTTGCAGATATTTCTTTTTTTCTTTTTCATTACGTTGAATCTGAAGGCCATGTTAGCGAAGCATGTAATGCGCTTATATTTCAGCTTAAGTCGCTTTGAAATATCTTCAATTTTATTTAACGCGTTTGGGAGTTTGCATGTCTAAATGCATGTAATAAACTGATTTTAATTAGAGCTAGAAACCTCTGCAAAACTTAGTTCAAATTTTCTTACCATGTAATATTCATATTTTAAAACTCTTCTTCAATAAAATTTCTACTATTTAAACGTAAACGCGGATAGGACGAAGTTTTTGACAAATGTAATACAATGTGTGAAGATATGTTTCCTTCTTAGCAAGTTATTTCGCATATCACCAGGGACAGTATTTTTGGTGACTTTCAAATGCTTAAATTGATCTACCGTATATAAATTTATGTTTCTTCAATTTTTAATACTGGGATGAGTTCAATCTACCCTTAAACACCAAAAGACTGAGTACAAAATGATGAACTCTAGCCCTTATTTAGAAAAAACTATTCGACTATATATGCGTGAAAGTTAATAGTTCCTTCTTGCTTTGACAATTAGACATTGACGATTGTGTTTCAACAAACTATTTTTTATGAAAATATTTATGCTTCAGTACTAATTCATTCCTTTCATAGCAATTTTTCCCAGTGCAAAACTTTTTCAGTACTTCATCCACAAGGAAATAATGTCCTTCTCTTACTTATACATACAATGGCCTGCCTCGTCATACCAAAAATATTTTATGGCTACGGTTTGATTTGGTGGCGTTTTATTCCCTTGTGGTGTAACAAGTTGAATCAATAAGTTGGTTCGTTTAACAGATTTGTAGTGAAGTTTCTTCCATATTCACCATATGATACGTGAACACTTCTGTTTCTGTTGCCAGAAGTACCTATCGTTTATAAAACAATATAGAATCAGCATAATATACTTACACTTCACTGCCGTGCAACCTTGAAATTGACAGATTAGTGTAATCGGTTTTGAAGGCTTAAAACTGCGCTAAAGCGCAACCAATGCAGCATAATTAAACATAGAGGCATTCAAATCATCACAGCGAAAATAAAATCCATTCGGCATTGATGACGAAAATATGCACCCTAAGGCGCAATTCATTTCCACAAATGTAACATTTAAAGTTCGGATTTTAGTGAATTAAATGGTGAAATAATATCCATTTTGCTCATGACAAGTTTTATTGTCTAGAGAATGAATCAATTGTATTCTTCTTCTGCATAATTCAGTATAACATTGACTGTAAATGAATAAAAATAGAAAGGCGTTTGAAAAATCACAAAAGAACATTTCAAGTTGAGACCCAAAATCAGTATGAATGAAAACTTTTCAAAAAGGTTACTTTTTTACTGTTACTGTGAAACACAATTTAGTCAATAAGGATGGCGAAGCAGAACCAGTATCATCGTATTTCCCTGCGATTGTCGTAACTAATTGCGTATTCAATCTAATAGATTATTTGCTGAACTTTTTAAGAACTATTTCATTTTAAACACATTATGGAAGCAATCATTTATTTGTTTTGATTATTGGTTTAATGGCGTTTTACAAATTAAATAAGATATTTGATAAAAGTATCCAATATTACACGCGTACCTTCAATGTTTGAAATCAGAAAAAGCACAACATATGTCGATGGAAATGTTGCTCTCTTTTAAAGAAATAACTTGATTCTATTCTGTTTAAATTTGTCAATTATTTTTGCGAAATGCGATGCCACCATGATATTAAACTGGTACATTTGCACTTGAGGTATATATTTAATATAATTAAATGAACATCGGTTGGGCAGGCGGTGATAAAAATTACTTTGAACAAGTTTGAGATCTTGTTATATATACTTGGCCCATTTTGCATGGTAGTTTCTTAGTATAAACTAAGTATTGTATGGTGTGGAAAAGGCAATTCATACAATA
>JAQBSW010006787.1:37500-45732 GCA_029291075.1 Eudiplozoon nipponicum | reverse complement strand
AAGGAATTTTATAAACAAATTAGAGGCGTTCCAATGGGACAACCTTTATCGGTCCCAATAGCCAATATCTTTATGCATTATTTGGAAAATAATCTGTTGGATAAGACTCCATTGAAACCAAAACTGTACCTACGTTTCTTGGATGATATATTACTGATCTGGAACCATGGTGACAATAAATTGGTAAATTTCTTAAATTTAGCTAATCGAATGAGCGAACTACAATTTACCTTAGAAAGGGAATCGTCGGGTGAATTACCATTTTTAGATGTCAAATTAATTAGAAATGGTCTGAAATTGGGAAGAGATATTTATAGGAAGGATACTTATTCAGGAATCCTTCTTAATTTCAAGTCCAATCACCCGTTTCGTATGAAAGTCGGGATCTTAAAGTCATTAGCATTAAGAAGTCTCAAATTAACCGATATAAAGCATAGGAAGTTAGAATTAGACAGACTACGCGATATATTTAAGACTAATGGTTACCCTCCTCATTTAATAGATACAACAATGAGGGACATGGTGAAGAAATTTAATCCTAGTTTGAGATACACAAAAGCGGATAAGGATAAGGAAGAGCGGAAGGTCATGGTATTACCGGACTCTATATTAAGTAGGAAAGTGAAATCAATAGCTTTAAAATACAATATAAGGACCGTTTTAAAACAGCCCCTTACACTAGGCACTATACTCCCCAACCAAAAAGAAAAGATTGAACCCTTAGACACTTCAGGAGTGTATGAGATCCCATGCAATGATTGCAGTCTCAAGTATGTTGGTGAAACCATGCGTCCAATCAAAGTAAGAAGAGGTGAACATAAAACTGCGTGTAAATATGGACATATTGCTAAATCTGATCTTGCTCGTCATGTAGTGGAGACTGGGCATACTATCGACTGGGAGGAATGCAAACGCATAGCAATATGTAGTCGTAATAGGATGACGAGATTGATTAGGGAATCTATAGAAATTAAATCTAGAGATAATATTATGAATGAAACAGCTGTTGAAAAATCTTTAGGTCCGATTTGGAATACTGCACTAGCAAATTGAAGGAAAAGACGATTGCGTGAATTGGTAACTAAGGCTTGCTCCAACCAAATATTAAGAACATCAGATTAAGATTGACTAATTAGTGGGCTTTTATTCAACAAATGAATAAACAATAAATTTCATCTCTAACTATTCATTTGATTTTAAAACAAATAGTGATTTCAACCTTAATTTTCTGTTTTACACCCCCACCCTACCCATTGGAAATATTCTAATAATACAATAGTTATAAGTAATAATTTGTCTGACGCGTGCAAAGGGTAAATTAATGTCTATTGACTGCAGTTTCATTTAGATGTACGTACATGTGTATCAAAATAGAATAATTTAACCAAGTTTTTTAGTTATGCATACACATACACATGGACATGCGTGGCGTGCGCCATTAACTGTTATAAACTTCTCTATCTTGAGTACATCCTAGTGGTTTGAATTGTAATTTAACATGTGCATTAGTCTTTCGGACTTCTGGTTTAATCACTCATGGCATGTTTTTATGACGAGTGTTTCTGAATTATGGGTCTCCCCCATCTCAGTTACGTCATTTACATTGAGTGTGTTAAAAAACGAATAGTTATTGCATGCAATTGATAAATTATTATTCAGCCACTCTGGTCGAAATTAGTTAGATGAAAACAACGGTTATGAAAATGTACACACACACATATGTGACACGCGAATATCTAATGAAAGGTCAGTCTGAGGTATATAAATATTATGACTAGAGGAAATAACACACTTGCTTCATTTGTTTCGTGAAATGCAACTGATGAAGGCCTACGGTAAGCTTGGCCGAAATATATTGATGAAAGAAAATTACTGGAACAATGAAAGCTGCGTTAGTCAAAACGCAGATCAGGTAATTACAATTATTCCAGGTGCGCATCAAGGCAACTCCTTCAACATACGCATGTATTTTGGTAAATAATATTTTAGGTCGACATTAGCGCCTGTTTCTCTTTAACTGTTGCTAAAGGGAAATGTTAAACACGCGAAATCTAGCTGCTTTAAATGAGTTATTTAAAGCCTCATGTGTTTACAAACCAGGAAAACAATCCGTTAGTTTTGACAACCATCGCCTTATTCGTACTGCAGCATCCAAGAAATACACACCCGATATTGGTTCAAGTGAGGATAATTCATCAAACAACTCCAGAGGTCTGGTTCTAAAGTGAACCAATACTCGCAGTTTAAATACTGCATACAGGTAATTCCAATTAGACTGCTACTGAAAGATTAACTAATTCCAGGATGGCCACGTATACAGTTGGCGCTGATAACGAGAAATCGTGTGCTCGACTAGAGGATTCAAATTTGTCAAACTACGGCTGTGGCTCTACGACAATCGATGGTGAAAACGTAGGCTCAAATTCTGATCAGACCGGAAATAACAGATCCATTCACATTAAAACACTGATAGAGGTCCGTTTTCTACCACCCGAGCTCGGCCTCCATAGTTCCGTTCACTAATGTGAGTTTGATTCAATATGCGAATTCTTCCAGTGTTAGCAATAATACTCATATCTAGACGAGACTCAATGGTTCCAAACTGGGTATTCGTCTGTTCCTCAAACATAAGACCGAACTCATTTATGAAAAATACAGAGGCCATTTGAAGTTGATACTTACTTTGTTATGCATAGTTATAAATGGGAGTTTGGTCGTAAAAAGCACGTACCTTTGGTAAAACAAATTTAGAAAATAATTCCTCATTTAATAATAATGCCTGAAGCTCGGCTTCTGGATCGAGCATTCTGCAGATTCGTCTTCGCTTTTGTGGAGTAACATTCAAATAAGCCCTAAATAGTCGTTGGCTCATTCTCGAATCAAAAGGTTGCTTCAGTAATACATAGGCCAAAGGATCTTGACATTAACTATAATATTTTTACTAGACAATGTTTTCATCTTCATTGAAGCAGTAAACACGGATTTGTAGGAAATTTCATTAACAAACAACCAAAGACAATGATAAATATGAATGTTACATAAAATATTCTAAGATGTTGAGCCCCATCCTATCTATATAATAAAATTAGTTCAGAACGATGTTATAATATAAACGAAATTCCCTGCCTTTTATGCTAAGCCAAATATGCTTCCCCTTGATGTGGTTAACAACAAAAAACAGGCGTTTAAAAAAAATAATTCACCCGCTGCCTATTGTGCTTACTTATATTAATTCTTAAAAGTTTGAACTGTATCAATATTAATTTATCACGGTAATTTGACAGAAAATAGCACCGCTTATCCTCGCTGTGGAACTGCTCAGTTAGTTAACATTATGCCAATAACGATTCGGCATTATTACCTGTTTATCATCGGAACATGAGGCTAGAAGAGTTCCGTCTGCAGAAAACGCCAAACCACGAACGGGCATAGCGTGGCCGTCTAACGATTGTACATCTCCTGTTTCCAATTCCACTATACTGACAAGACCATTGGTAGCGCCGGCTGCAATTTTTGTTCCGTCAGGACTCTGATTACACATATGTTGAAATAAAAAAAACGCCATGTATACATGCTGACCAAACAGGACTAAAGGAATAGTTATAATTGCAAAAACGTAGTCTTTAATGACCAGCCCACAGTTAGCCACTGCAAATTTAATTCACCTACACTAACAAAGATCAAGTCATGGATCAAAGCTGCGAGCTCCGATTGCTTATTTTTAAACAATAACTAGTTTTATCAAATTCCGCAAAATTTACCCTTTATTCGTAATCTATGTTCCAATAAAAATTGATCATCAAATACTTAATGAGCCTTAAAAAAGCATCAAAATAACGGGTGGTCCAACTGTGCTAAAAAATCCATCCTGAAGAACAGTCGGCTCCAACCAATCACTCCAGTTATGTTATAATACGTTTTTGCATTAAAATGGCACAAAGTAGTTATACTGTTCTAGTCCGATTTGTCAAAATTCATGAACTCCTTGACAAGCAATGAAGGTTACAGGTGACGCTATCTGCTTAGTATGGAAGAACAATCCCTCCATCACACGCAATGAATTTAAATTAGACTCTGAAAATCCTCCACAAGTCCGTCAGGGAAAATCAGTTTACTTGACCGGAACTTCACTCTTCAAAAGCATTTTTTGCTAGATAGATATGTAGATTTGAACAAATATTGTTAGAATTTCTCGTTAGAATAAGACAATGTCGATAATTTCGACAATTCCAAGCAAATTTTTGTCTCCAAAATGGAACATTTTGATGTTAAATATAAGCTTATAATGAATTTTAACTTTGTTTTCCGAGTTACAACAGAGCTAACTGTCAAACAATTGATGCAATTCCCAGTGTAATCATCACATGTTGATTTATTATGATTGCCTTACATAGACAGTTACTGAACACTTCTATCAAAGTGTGTATCGATTTCTACGTGCTCCACGTGCCCCGTCCACTGAAGATTGAAGCTCATTCAATATTGAGGAGGCGTTCAATACTGGAACACGATGTCCTTCGACTCTTGGTGCCTGAGGTATACAAAAATGTAGATCAATCGAAATTGTTTAAATTTCAAGACTCCATTCTTTGACTTATTGTCAGCGATGCCATTAAAACGACAAAATTACATACACAAATTGTGCCAATTGTGGTATTCCAAATTCAAACTGATCCATTTATACTGATTTTAAAACATTCATAGTCAGAGCTATTATGTACAATCCATGAATGTTTGGATAAGACTAAAATAAGGTCTTCAGTAACTATTTGCCACCACGAGCATAAACACACAAGAAAATATATATTGCTATCGTGTATGACTGCATCATCGCATGAAACAGTAAAGAAGTTTATTAATTAAAAGGTATTTTTTCACGTCTGAGAAGTTGCTATTGACACGATCTTTTTTGGTGCACTGAGCTTCCCTTTGACAGAGGCTTCCGAAACAAACAAAATTTTCAGAGCAAAATGTTGCCAGTGAATTAAAAAACCTTGTTTCGCATAACAAAGTCCAGGTAAATTGATAAATTACTTTCTCCGCGTACATGATTGGTCAAATTCAAAAAGTTGACTTTATCTAAGCCCTTGATGATCAGGATGCACCCATATTACAACCTTTATATATATATATATATATATATATATATATATATATATATATATATATATATATATACATAATAAGGAATAAGGAACAGTGTGAGTTAACTTTCATGAATGTTAATGTTACCGTAATTCTCTATTTTTTTCCAAGTGTATAAGATTAGAAACTCATTTTTAGTAAAACATTATATGAGTGTAATATTCAAGTCTCTGTTTAGTAATCAAATGGTTATTGCAATAGGCTCTGAGGATAAATATTGAGGAAAGTGAGAAAGGAATAATTGAAATTATATAATTCTACAGTGCATTGTTAAGGTCAATTCGTAGACATAAATTATGTCTAAAAGATATTATTCAAGGTTACCATGAAAGAGAGATAGCCAGAGAGATTTGGAGAGAGGGGGAAAAGTGAATATACCAATACTGAACACAAAAAAATGATCATTAGTCCTCGCAACGAGGAATCGTCATTCGATTTAGACTGGGGCAAAAAAAGCCAAATTGTAAAAAATGGTTAAGAATAAATTACTATGATTACAGGCAAAAGGATTAAACCCAAAGTAAAATAAATTACAAATGTAACAAGATTGAAATATAATCATATAAACTTCTCTAGGTCTATTCAGTCCGTTTATATATATATATATATATATATATATATATATATATATGTGTGTGTGTGTGTGTGTGTATATAGCACTAGCCATTTTTGAGACCAAAACGCACCAGGAGTAGTATCTATGGTTGGCATGAAGTCAACAGAAAGTCTTCGCAGTAGCGCATGTATGATGATGAAGCATTCAACACATTGATGGAAGCAGCCACAGAGCCGCAGAAGTGAACATAAAATAAATATTGGTATTTTTGTTTTACTAAAGCGATGCGCTGTATGCGAGCAAAATACTATATATAATAACATGTTTGAAGATAGCCAAAGGGCTTCTGATGGATTGGAAAACCTAGTAAGAGGATTGACTGCATAAATGAACACCCTGACTGCGGAAATAGGGATAATTAAGTCTCGGCTGGACGACACACTAATAATAAATTCTGATGGAATCCGCATAAACGATCCAATCAATATAGGTGAGAACAGTAAAATGTATACGCATGTGTGTGGTAGCAAATAGTTATTGAAAGCATTATATTTAATCTTATCCCAACATATAAGGAATATCGATACAAACTATAACTATGTATGTTTTAAAGTAAACGAAAGTGGATCAAGTATTTTTTTAAATGGTTTTGGGGAGTGTAAGCTTCATTTATTCCAATGCCGCGTTTTGCGTACGCGGGTAATAGCTGTACACGGGCAGTTACACAAAGATCCGATTGATCACAATTTTCAATTTTGTTTTGTCTTTGATCGGGTTGAGTTTTGGTTCGTCCCAATGGAAATGCGGTCCTATCACATCTTTGTTTACTGGCGACGTTTCGGTGCCTACTTTCCAGCACCATCCTCAGGCAACACAACACTGATCACAATAGCAGATTTAAGCAAATGTGGTAACCTCGTTCCAAAACCATTCTATTTATATATATTTGACTCAACACTATGATTAAAATAGTGTTGAGTCAAATATATATAAATAGAATGGTTTTGGAACGAGGTTACCACATTTGCTTAAATCTGCTATTGTGATCATTGTGTTGTGTTGCCTGAGGATGGTGCTGGAAAGTAGGTACCGAAACGTCGCCAGTAAACAAAGTTGTGAAAGTGGGTCATTTTGGATTTCAAATACCAAAATGGTCACAATATGTGCATGAAATTGTATTTTATGTTACGACACTCCTGACAAATCGACAAGGAATGGATTCTCAAAACGTGGACAATTACATTATGTCAACATTATTTTGCAACCTCGGGCACCAAAGGGCAGAGGACGACCTGTTCCAATATTGAAGACCACTTCAGTATTAAATGAACATCAAGCTTCATTGGACGGAGGACGTGCAGTACGTAGAAATGGGGTCACACTTTGATAGAATTATCTGCTAGAGAAAATGTTCATTACTTATCCATTTCAGAAAAATATGGTAAATCAAAGAATGGTGTAATTGTAAATGCAATCGGTCAAAACAAAATTTAAATTCCACTTTGGTATGCATGCTAGAAACACACAAAATAAACGGGCATATAGTTCATGCGCACATCCGTCTCCAGCAGATTTCATCCTTTTAATATTTAATAAACGAGACCTTAATACCGAGCCACCGAAGCACAATCAGATGCTTGTAGGTGTCAACTTAGTTTAGAAAGGCGAATAACTGCTCACGTATAAAGGACTAAAATTCGCCAGGTTTCATTCGTGTAGCATTCCTCTCGACATCATACATGAGTGCACTACAAATGATGGCAGCCATGAACAAATTTCAATGGGTCAATATAACTGTTTTGCTTTTCCCCGAAATAAATGTACCTCTATAGTACTAAAAAAATATGTAAAAACATTGCTGATACGACTGGCCAGGGCTGATCACATGTCAAACCCTATAATTTATTGGCTAAAAACTGGCTTCGCATGTCAAATATGTAAACGGCAAGCTAATCCACGTTCATCTCGTCTACAAAATGCATGTGAAAAAATAAATGTAAAATGAAGTTATACATCAATTTAAAAAAAGAATGTATGAATTTCTAACTAATACCTGACCTAATAATTGTCAGGAAGCCGAAATATCCTGAGTATAAAAGAAGGCAGTGGATGCAAACATTTTTTCGCAAAACAAGAGGCAGGTATTCAACTAAATAGGCAAAAGAGATGACACCAAGCCACGCTATTAAAACAAAACTACGCATTTCACTACATGTCCTGAAGAAACTGAACTGTAGAAGGCAACTTTACTATAATCGGCATATCTCAATGCAAACGACAATCAATAAATTATTATTGTTAAATATTGAAGTTATTATAGTACATTAACGCGTAGTCGACCTTAAATTGTGTACGTACTTCCGCGATTACACAGAACTTAAAGGGGGTAATAGACGCATAAACGAAAATATTCAGATAAGTTTTCTAATAAACATAATTATGAAAAGCAGTTATAATTGAACTACGCATAATGAACGAAGAAAAATCTAGTCTGATATAAACATAGATACATTCAATATTCCTTTGGTAAA
>JAQBSW010006787.1:0-35000 GCA_029291075.1 Eudiplozoon nipponicum | reverse complement strand
CAATGCTCGAACAAATTCTAAGTGGTCTACTTGCCTAAAATTTCAAAAATTTGACTTTATTTTTACTTTAACATCATAACCAGGCTAAACAATATTACCATAATCTGATGAAAATTTACAACTTAAAAGACAATAAAATAACATGCGACATTTACTCAATTTCTAAACATAATTCTTCTGAAATAACAAAATAACAGCCAAGTTGCCAACAGAAAAATGAAAAGTATGCGTATTGTGCAAAATATCAGCACCATGATAAGTCCAAGGCACAAATTAGCTAACTGAGAATTATAACCTAACTAACATCAGTAAATTCATAACGTGAGCAGAATAATGAAAACAAGTTTTCCAAATTACAAGATTGCAAACATCTCCATAGAATAACAAACTACTAGTAATAATCGAGCTACGCTAGTAGGACTATGTACTGCTAGTTTAATGGAGCAACAAATACCAATGCGAATCAAAATGTCTATCCATTCTTCCATATAAAAAATTTCAAGAAACAGAATTATATATTGATTCCGAAGTGCCCAACTATATGCATATGCGCATTAGCCTGATATATGCACGAGTTAATTCATATAGGACTTGTAGAACATACCGAAGTCAACTTCAAAAAGTAATATAATCCAATTGACGCACGATATCCTTACTTACTCGTAACTCATCAGAAGTAATCTACACTACGCCTTAAGCCAACTAAGTAATTAGCCAAGAAGTGTAAGAGATTGTGCAGTCGAAACGTCCTACATGACTTAGCCAATTCCATAGTGAATTTGGTGAAATATGCAGGCTCAAACAAATGAAAACCTTTGAGCATCAATCGCGTTATTCAATGAGATTCCATAATTTGTTCATGTTGATTTTACAAGCAAACTAGCTTATTACTAAGTACTTCACGCGCCATATATAATAATCACTACTCCTAGTGTATTGCTCATTTTGGCTTGATTGTAATATTTCCATCATACGTGGTTATTTAAAGTCTCTAGATAAATTTATTGGATTAACATTATTTCCTATTTGACATGGCATGTTTCTTGAAATCAAGTTTTCGAACTTCAAGTGAACACTAGTCACATTCTATATAACCAGTCGTCGAACAAACGCACGACTACAGTCAGTCACACGTACTGACGCGTTTCGACCTTCCATGAGCACGATCAGATCACGACGGAAAACTGACTAGCGAGGCTCAAACAGCCATGCATATATATATATATATATATATATATATATATATATGAAAAGCAAAATTAGATATGTGGCTTCCACCACTTGACTGGAAATGTCGGCTGTGCAATTTCTATGCAGTCACGAAAATTAACGTTTTTACAGCTCTCGCCACATATATTATAATCGTCATCATCATGCACAGCTATACAAAAGCCAAAAGTGACTGTTTTACTGCCATATAACCACAAGAAACACAATATATATGCGTGTATATATATATATATATATATATATATAATATATATAACAACAAAAATAATAATTAAGACAAATTATTAGTGAGATTTACAAGAAAGAGAGAGAGAGAGAGAGAAAGAAAAAGCACCCAGTTACTATGAGTATATTTATCAAGAATACTCACAGAAGTGAAGCAAAATAAACCTCTACACGACACCATTATGGCTAAGTCAGAATTAGGGCAAGGTAACAATGGCAATACAGCTTCTTTGCGGCTTTCATGGAATTACTTCATGAACAAACTAAAATATGCAGCAAAATTTACCCTACTAAAAGAAAGTTACGAAGATAATTCTACTAGACATCTGCAACAAGATCACCACTGAGCTCGATTCCATGTCATATTACGAAGGGTTTCTAACCACGAACTATGATGCGCAGGTGGAACCCATCCTGGCAGACGAGTGGGTCCTATACCAGCCAATCTGGATTTAAGTGATTTCAACTGTTTCTGCCGTGTCAAAATCTACCCACCTTGTTCCTTACGCCAATCTTGTGCTGGATGAGAGAACAGAGCTCTACTGGGAAATCGAAATGAGGGCATAGGCAAAACGTGACCGAGCCAACGAAAATGATGGATCCTTATTTGCTTTCCAAACGAGGAGCACTTATTGGCAAATACAAAAAGACGTTTACGGATATCAACGTTCGTTATTCGTTGTTGATAACCAACTGGTACTAAATATCTCAAACAACGATGGTCGAATGCCTGTAAGCGACTCAAATCAACTCTAAGAGACCAAGTTTCACTAGCACATAGTAAAACTAAGTGTACAGATGCATCGTAAACACGACCTTTTAGGCAGAGTTAAATACTCGCGCTTCCCCATAAATGGCGAAGGTTCGAGAAAACTACTCTAACTTTCGCGATTCTCATTCTCACCTCGTCAGTTATTGAGATATGTAAAAATGTCAACTATGTCTAGGTCTTCATTCTGCAGTCGCAGAGTTGGAGTGAGTGGCGGGTGATTCTGTAAAAATGTCTTACATTTAAAGGGAGCGAATAATCTATTCAAGGTGGCCTGAGCAGCATCTCGATTGTCGAATAATAATATGATATTGTTTGCACAGTCACGATCGACTAGTTAACCGCGCGGGAGAACTCTAACACCTGCATCCTGAATGTGTATAAGAGTGTTATTCATAATAGCATCAATTACAAAATTAAACAAAAAGGGGGAAAGTGGACAACATTGACGAACACCACCGCTGGTTGTAAAGTTGTGCGTTAATTCGTTGTTGAACTTAACGCAACCAGAATATTTGTGTGGAGAGCGAAATTATATCGTCACCATTATTAAACAATCCCGGAAGCAAATCATCAGGGCCTGCGGGCTTGCGATGTCGAAGAGATAGGATTGCATCCCGTATTCCTAACTCCGATAGTTCGTCGAGACCAACATTCCACATTGTTGATACAGACAGGCTTACGGGAATCGGAACACATGCGGGTACCAAATAAAATTGACCTTTGAAGTGTTCACCCCACCTATCAAGACGACTTATTTTATCGGTTATTAAATGTCTGTTACCATCATTTATAGTTTGCTAAATTTTAATTTTCTCGGGCCTGTTGCGCGAATAAGTAGGAACAAACAGCGACTATTACCCGACGCGAACGCTTCGTTCATTTCATCAGCCTTTCTGGTCCAAAAGGATTTGAGATCTACCTTTAGACTGTGCTTAAGTTTGAGTCATATATTCGACGAGTATTACTGAACCGATCCAAGTGGAATTTGGCACCTTGTTTAGAGTATCTCCATAGACTTTAGAGAGAGCCAGTGATTATTTTTACGGGGGCCTGCTATGCCACATACAGTAGTACCTGCATTGTGCATAGTGGAACTCATCTTGGACCAAAGTAAATTCGGATTTGCGCCATCAAGACCAGTTAGCTTTGACTTTAGAATATCTTCATATTTTATCGGAAGGACGTTTGTTCGGGGTTGCTAAAATCTATTTGGGGTTTATTCGTATTTATTTTCCCGGAAAATTTTAGCGCAAGTCCAAGTAGACATAAATGTTCCAATAAGAACGACAATCCTGGATGCAACCCCGCCATCTATAACTAATTGCTACATGATCTATTTGAGTCTACCGTTGTCCGGGAGCTGGAGAACGCCATGTGGCGTAACGTCTAACACTACGTAAGTATGTATTAAGTAAATGTAATCTATTTTCAGCGCAGCTATCCAAAAGCCGTTCACCATTATCGTTGCGCGTCGAGCTTAAAGTGTATCTTCCACCAAAATGAAGTTCCGCGTTACGTAAGCGCCCAATTTGAGCATTTATATCACTCATAAACAAGACTATATCTGAACTTTGTGTTCTACTTAGTTAGGAGCTTAGTTCGGCGTAAAAAGCGTTCTTGCTTTCGACTGTGCTGCAATCGGTAGGAGCCTATTTAGATACAACGTAAAGGCAACGATGATTACGGTTTCTGCACTGATTTTATTAAATGTATTTAAACGTGCCGCACACAGTCGACTACCTCAAGGGATCCATTCAATTAAGCAAACTTCAACTTATGTGCTAAGGACAATACCAACGCCCCATTTACCGGCTTGAGAAACCTCCGTGGAACCAGTTGTTCCTGTATTCTAGTTTCAGATACACAACATATATCGATTCCTAATTTATCCAACGTTAGTGCCAAACCTTCTTGGTGTCTCTTTTTATACTGCACGACGGACGATGCAATATTTAATTCGTATCGCTCATGGTTATATGTGGACTGTAAAAGAACACTAGGTCGCCCATTCCTAGTGAGGATGGTTTGAAATCGGATTTTTCCTTCTCCTAGATAGTCTGCCAACCAAGGCTGATGAGCATTATCTGCCCAGATGGCAGTGGCCAGTTTCCTTCAGCAGCAGAAACTTGCCCTTCGTGTCTGGCACGCATGCTCTCATTCCGTCACTATATATTTAACAATAGAAGTTACTTCACAGTTAGACCAAACTCGAGGCTTCACATGAAACTGGATAATGTCTGTGTCCTTTTTAGACCCGGTAAGGTTCATGCTATCATTCCAGGGCTCACTAGCTTGTGCCCGCTAGTCGTCAGGCCGCAATTTCTATGGCTCCGGGCCAAATATATAAGCAACACAATTAAACAATCAATAATTGTGAGGTTTGTGGTAACAATTCTTTAAGTCAAGTTTTCAATCAATTGTATTTAACCAGTCGTAGAACAACAGCAAAACTACCGTCAGTCATATACACTGCGCGTTTCGACATGATCTGATCATGATCATGGAAGGTCGAAACGCGTCATGACGTGTAACTGAGGGTAGTTTTGCTTTTTTCTACGATTGGTTATATACAATGGGACTGGTGTTTACATCAAGCTCGCAAACTCGATTTAAAGAAACATCTGTCGTGTCAAATAAGAAATGATGTTAATCCAAAGGATCACGTTCTACTGTCGTAGAATGACACTACAAATACAGATGCACCGTACACACACCATTAAAGGCAGAGTGAGATACACGCCTGGGTGAAGAAGGCTACTCTAGGTTTCACAATTCTCATATTTGCTTCGTCACTAACAAGGCCTGAGTTATAGATGCAGCTACCAAACCTTCACTTAAAAATATAAGAGTTGATGTGAATTATGAGGGATCCTGTAGTAGAACATTTAGATGGTGCGAATTTGATACCGAAAGACTGAACAAAGACTGATGATCTATTAAAGGTGACCTTGGCAGATTCTCCGTTGACGAATAATTCAATATAATCTACATAGTCAAAATAAGCCAATATACGGACGGGGAGATCTTAAACCCCTGCAACCTGAAAATATAGAAGAGTATAGCTCATAATGGCATATTTTACTAAATTAAGCAAAACTGGGGAAAATGGACAACTTTAAAAATGCCACAGCTAGTAGTAAAGTTTCAATAACTCATATTAGACACTAATGCGACTATAATTATTTTTGTAGATCCCACAATAATCTTTACAAACTTAATAGGCATACTAATTTTCGACAGATTATCGAATAGGACGCTACGATCCACTAAGTCAAATGCACTCCTGAAGTCCAAAAAGATGGCTATTTTTGGACGGCAAAATACATCTCGCTGTTCGAGTACATAATTCAAGGTAAACTTTATTTTCTGTGACGCCCCGAATACGGACTGTACTTCTCGAGTGTGATCCACGCAAAATTCCGAGTCGGCGTAAGATAATCAAAGCGAACAACCGAAATACAACTGTAGTCAAGCATATACCAAAATGGTTATCGTATAAATTACGATTGGTTTTTCTTGAAGATTGAAATGACAGTCGACTCACTCCAAGCAACCGGTACTGTAACATCATTGCATTTAGTAAAAGAATAGAACGCCCTAAAAGTTGTCCACCAGCCTTATGTGAGGTCGGTGGCAGAACATAGTCGCCAAAAGCACCTTGAATTTTAAAAGATACAATTGCATTCCGTATTTCTAACTCTGCAACTTTTACGAGATTAGCGTCCAACAACGTTGGGACTATTGCAGGTGCTAAAAAAATTAATTTTTTTGAAGTGTTCAGCCCACGGATCAAGGCGACACATTTTATCGGCTGTTATATCATTGTCATAAATATTTATTGTTTCGGAAAAATTTTCACTTTCTTAGCCCTATTGCGCTATTAGGTGGGAACTAGTATCACCTGTTACCTGTTGCAAACACTTCTTTTATTTCTAGAACCTTACTGGCCAAAAGGATTCATGATCGAGTTTCATACTGGGCCTAAGTTAATGACTAGTAGCTCTACGATTGTTATTATAAGCCAAGCTAGCAGGCGCTGGCGCCTAGTTTCTGCAATTCTCACAGACTTTTCAGAGACCCAATGATTAATTTTATATGCGTCTACTATGCCACAAGCAGTAGTACCAGCAATTTATCATGCGGATCCTCTCTACATCCACAGTACGTTCTAAATTTCATCATCAGAACTAGTTGATGTCGATTTATTTAATCTTCATATTTTTGTTTAAAATACTACAAAACAGTACTTGACGTGTTCTCTATATTGACGAACCCAACCTACTGGATGATTTGTCTCTGTTATCTGATGCAATGGTTTGATTGTACTGACATGTATATATTCAAAATCCTAACATTAGACTTCAAACGATCGTAGCTTCCAAAGCCACATGGTATATGTCGTACATTGAAAAATTGTGGTGGCTGGTTATAATTTCAGGTTTGCGAAGCAAATGCTCCCCGGTAAGATCCCAGTGCGCGGCAAATTCAGCACATCACCTAACGAGTTTCCAATAGGGACAAAGTCTGTCTGCAAGGTGAATTGCCTTTGCTACCTGATGCAATGTTAAGTTTATACTGACTTTATATATATGTAAATTTTTTAGAGAAATTGAAAAGTCTCTCGGTTGTTGGATTCGCTAAATGCATCTCGTTTGAGCTGCGTTTCAACTAGTTATACTACTCAAGCTAAGAAATCTAATTTTTACAGAAAATTATTGCGAATATGTCATCCTAGCATTTTTAGAGTTAAAAGGGGCCGTTTGCTAATGAATTTAGAAACTGTTTCCAATTTATTCATGACCTAGAGTTCTTAAATGATATAGAACATTGATACTAAACCATCAAAACCTGAATAGTTTTATATAATAATAGATAATATAAACATATATTTTATCAATAAATCAGTATTAATCAAAATGAGCATTTAAAAAACATCGTACTGCGTACATAGATCAACACTCATTTTTTTCAGTTTCGGTTTCAAAATAGTTTGAATTATGTACTAGAAACACATGATGATTTACTTTTAGTTACTTACCACTTCCAAATTTTTAAACTATTATCAAGTGAACCAGACATAACATATTCATCTGATGTGTCTTCATTTCGACCCCAAGCGCAACACCAAACGCCCTCTTCATGAGCTAAATTATAGACAAAAATAAATTTAATAAGCAAAGTCCAGAGAGCACGTTTCATTTATCAAGAAATAATAAATTTAAAATTTATCAATTAAGTACTAAAGACATCAGATTTTCTTTTTTTCAACAGGTGCATTATAGAAAGCTAAGTATATAAACGTTTGTGGAGATTGTATTTTGTGTGTTGCACGTTAAAATATGACGCTTCAATTAAAATCAACTTATATTTAAATCTAGTTTGCAATCTATTTATTAACATCAATTCCATTATATTTATATACATTTGCCAGTTTAAACTAAGCATTGTATAACGTAGAAAAGGCAGTTCATCCTGTACATCGATTTCGTTCTTATTGGAGCCACTTCTTCGCATCCTTGTGTTAAATAATGGTTATCACCGCCTGCGGAACCAATGATCGTTTAAGATAAATTTAAATCATTTCCGCCTAATTTTCATCCCCAAACAGTTAGTTAATCTATAGTACATTGGCCTTTCATAAACGACGAAAACTAATTTTAATGTTAAATAATAGCCGAAAGTCATACTTAAGATCAATATTTTCAGCAGGGAACATTGGAGAAGTATGATTAAATCCCCATGATCAACATAGATTCTTCTGAAACCTACCGTTAATCAGATGTAGATCGCCATTTATGTACGTATTGGCGCATTAAGTAGATGACCAACTAATTCCACTGAACTATATAATGCTCATCCTGACCATCACAAACAGTAAGATTTGAAGGTTCATTGATATGTAAACTTGAAATAATATTAACAGATATGTGTAAATTGTAAAGTAAAGCGAAGTTACGCCTTCCTATAGTGTGCTCATCAGCCTTGGATGACAGAAAATCCAAAGGAAAACTTAATCTGATTTATTTATCTTCCACTGAGATATAGAAAACAATGCCAAACAATTACACCTGAGCCGGTATGATACTGTGTTAAAACAATTGCCGATACTAAGCGCCAAGTGCCAAATTGATATGCAATCTTTCATAGACATTTATATAAAACGAACGGCATCTCAATTGAACGTCGAGAATTGATACCACCACCCGCGCAATCATCGACTTTTTAATTATAGCACAGTAATACGTCACCAATAAAAATATTCTGCTTCACTGCTGCATAACCATGAAATTCCAAGTTACTTGTGTGTTGTGAAAGAGCGCCAGATCGTGCATTCCTAGAGGGAGGCAAATTGATATCCAAATGGAAATTATATAAAATCTTCGAAGATAAACGTACGATATATTGCATTTAGGACCATGCAACCATTATTCGTCCTATTTTCAAACATTGAATTGGACAAGAATGAAATTCACTGAAAATAATGAAAAATATTAAATTCTTCTCTGTTTTGATATTAATATCATAAAACCATTGTCCAGAACAAAGGCAATTAGTTTGGCACTACGGTGAAACCCCTCACGCACCACGTAAATGGGTACTATGCTATCGCGTTTTTAAAATAATAATTAATATTTCGTACTCGTACTATGATTATATCAATTCAAAAGATATATTTTTACAGTAAATACATGTGAAACATAGAACTTATAAAGTTAATGTAATATTTATGATATTGATAAATGTTATTCAAAATTAAAATAAACTTATCCCACAAATGTAGACAATTAATAGAAATATATTTTCCAAAAAATTATAGTCATTTACATAGTTACTGACCTTTTGCCTTTTTATACTTCACGGTATACTGTAGGGAAAAGAAATAAATGCTGAGCGTAAGATTATAAAAATAAAATAATAACATTTAAATAGGAAAATAATAACATGTGCTAGGTCACCGCTTGAACAATATTTCCAAAAATATTAATTGTGACACAAATGATACCGGTTTATACCTCAACAACAGTTGGCCACGTAAAAGCAGTAGGTATTTTATTAAAAAGGTGTTAACTCTGCCTTACTCACATGTATGTAAGCTAATATAAAAACTGTTTAGAACAGTAATTCTGACTTTGACGACAAATTAAATAACAAAAATGAAGTACAACGACCAACCATGTCTAAATAACAACATTAAGGCGGAGAATTTTTAAAGGCGGAACTTGATTACGAAAGCAGCTTTGCAGAAAACTATTCTGATTAATGAGTTTCACTTACCATAAATAATAGAACCTTTTGACACGTTTCAATGAAATGCTACAAAAGACAGAAAATACATATAAAGTAAAGGTAGTTATTAGAAGGTAAATATCCGCACTTAAGTATGAAGGGTTAATACTCCTAATCATTCACAAAATCTCCACCGTTATATTGTCAGCCCAAACTTATAATTCACCTGATCAAATCAGGATATACCATCCTCAAGCATTAAATACATCTTATCTAGTCAGTCTTATTTATACACGTTGATTCATTATTACTAAAAAAATTATTGTTAAAAAATAAGTATTAAATCACAAGGTAAATGAACATGTTTTTAAAAATGCATATATATATTTCTAATTAGGAAGAAAAAACACATTAATAACAAAGTGGATAATGGTCATTTATTTCGAGAATACTAAACTTCACATTACAATCCTTCATATAAATACATTTTGGGTTTTCATTTGATTATGTGAGTGGCAACAAATCCGATTCGGTTTTACTACTACTTCTTGTTTTGGCTGATTAGTAAGTGTGTATGCGTTTGTGTCTGTGTGTGTGCCTGTTTGCATGTAAAGATCAAATTCACTCTCGAGGTAGAGAAAGACAATAGTTTTTCCCTTCCTTGACATCAAGCTCATTTGAGAAGAGAATGGGGATTTGACACGGTCCATACATAAAAAATCGACTATCACCAGGCAATACAATCATTACAACAGCAGAGCCAAAATCCCAGAATTTTTAGACCTGTACATGCAAACAGGCACACACACAGACACAAACGCATACATACCAACTAATCATCCAAAACAAGAAATAGAAATAGAACCGAGTCGGATTTGTTGCTACCCATATAATCAAATGAAAACCCAAAATGTATTTATATGAAGGATTGTAATGTGAAGTTTAGTATTCTCGAAATAAATGACCATTTTTCCTTGTTATTAATGTGTTCTTTCTTCCTAATTAGAAATATATATATATATATATATATATATATATATATATGCATTTTAAATACATGTTCATTTACCTTGTGATTTAATACTTATTTTTTAACAATAATTTTTTTAGTAATAATGAATCAACGTGTATAAATAAGACTGACTAGATGAGTTAGCTTCACTACTACAGGTTTACACATTCGTATAGGAAACTGTACCGCTCAATTTTCCCACATTCCTCACCATAATATAAAGTTGGTAAAAGGTGTAATATCGGCTCCCACTGATGAGTCGTCACTAAGCACGAAACGACTGTGCACTAGATTATACATTCCGTTCATGCTATCATTGTTTTTATCCTTCTGGTCATGTTTTACTAAACTCAAAGATCGAAACCCTGTTCGGAAGCATCGCACGACCTTTGCTGCCAGACATGCAGCGAATAATTAATAAAACCGGCGTAACATTTGGAGTGAGTTGAAAACAGCATCAAATCGTGATAATATATCTTAATTATATGCTAGGATTCGTGGTATTAGCTGTGGTCCTTCTGCAAAGGATGTAAAGGCACCACCAGGTAATAAAGTGCAACGCGTCAGATATCTCACAAAATTCCTCAATACGCCATATATCGCAAATAGCGAGTTTGACCGATGACATGGTACATTAAATATTGATGAAATGAAAATTTACAATCCTACATTTGATTAAGTACATGACCTTCAGTCTCAACGTGAATCGCAATGTTGCTCAAGCCGCGTATTATTTTTGAAAATTCGATGGATTAGTGGTTCAGAAGGATAGGCACAAGTTCGATAACGCAATCTGGAAAGCATTTATCCAAAAAATTGACAGGTGTTGTTTTGGCGCCTGTCCAAAAAATGTGAGACTAGAATTCATGCTAACATCTGCGACATCAGAATTCGCGAAGAGCAAAGATGGCGAACAAAGCAAACGCAGACCGGGTTCCAACGGGTGATAGAATGCGTAAATCAAATTAATGCACTCTGTCGCATTCTCGAGTTACACCACAGGTATCAGTGGCCCACCATTATTGCTATTATAGTGTAATAAGCGCCTTTAAATTCTGTCTCGCGTGCTATGTTATAGCGACCTATGCTTAATAGTGACGTCCCGTATAAAAACCTGTTATGATGACTCATTGGTCAGTAGTCGCACTAGTAAGGGGTTCTGAACATTTTGCGATAGACCGCGGAGTTCAACATGGATGTGTCATTGCATCCACTCTTTTTAATAATATTAGCGATTCAATCTTTGCTTGGGTCACCGGAATATTCTCCGGAATGAAGAACAATAGCGGTGGCCATTTTTTTGACCTCGCATACGCTGACGATTCTGTTCTGATTGCAGAGAAGAAAGCCTAAATCCAGAGAGCCATTACGTGAGCTCCAAGTGCCCATCAAAAACGGTCACAGACTAAGCGATTCGAAAACTGTCGTTATGGCTAATTTTGAAGCACAGCCTATGATTTTGCTAAACGACACTCATTTTGTCAATCGTTAGGGATTTTGCTTATCATAGATCTCTAGTGACAAGACTTTCCGCTTCTACCAAGATTTCAAGACGTATCGGCCTAACAACTTTTGCCTTTGTAAAGTAATGAAAACTACTCTGGAGTCACCTTTCTATTTCAATAAGCACAAAATCCAAGGTTTTCAGGTCAAGCCGACTTGTGAGATGACCTACTATTGTTGCAAGCGCTTGAACAACTTTTTCAGTCTATGTAGTCGTTCGGCATGGTTTAGCTAATTGCTAAACAGCCATAAATCGAGACAAAATTTACGAGTCAACATGTTCCATATGGCTTAAATCGATGCTCTATTACCACCGAAACTTTCTATTGAGCGTCAGCTGCGTTGTTTATGGTACAATACGAAAATGCGGCTTTTTACATCCTACTCGCGAAGCTACTCGGTCAATTATTTTGTATGGATCAAACCGCAGGATGGCTAGGAGAGCCGTATCATGGCAGGATATTATTAGTCGCGATATGAGCCGCTTAACTGCGTCACAACCTGCACTGAGCAAAAAAGGGACACATAAATAGGCGAAAATTTATGGAATTCTATTGGAAAATAGAATTGAGTGGAGAGGCCTGACTAATTCTGAAAAACTGGCATAAGCTCCTTTAAATCTCACTGTTCGGAATATCCAGATCACCGTTCATGTATTTATTTACAAATCTATGAGTAAAACTGCATTCAAGCCAAATCCGAGATAAGAGCCGTGTTTCCGGAGCGTCCCGAATCTTGAACGAAAATATGACCCGAGCTCCGGCTCGTATCTCAAAGAACCCGTATGATCTATTGCTTTGATCTAAGCAGCTTTCATGCCTAATTTCTTCTTATCATTGGTAATGTAGATCGAAATATTATGAAAAATGAAAAAAAAATTACTGGAACAATGAAAGCTGCGTTAGTCAAAACGCAGATCAGGTAATTTCAATTAATTCAGTATCGCAACAACGACATTCCTTCAAGAAACATTTAACATGGAATTATAGCAGTAATACCGTTAAATGGTATAATAAATATACGTTAATGAAACAACAAATCGTGAGGCAAGTGTCAAATATTTCCTTTTTAAGTATTTGTTTAAAACATGATGTTATTCCTAAATGCTTTCGTTTTAAATTAAATTTTAAGTTAAATGCTTATGGCATGTCTCTTAAGCATGACCTTTGTATAAATATTATAAAAACTTTGATTCGTGATTTAGTTAAACGTAAGATTATACTTATTCAGAAAAAAACTAAACTAAGATCGATGTTAACTTCTCTTTTGCACGCAGATGATTTTAAATGCATTGAGGATTTCAGTGATAAAGCCCGTAATAGAGAAATAAAAAAGTAAGATTTAGAAGACTTGCTTCATTTGTTTCGTGAAATGCATCTGATGAAGATATACGGTAATGTAGATAGAAATATTATGAAAATAGAAAATTACTGGAACAATGAGAGCTGCGTTAGTCAAAACGCAGATCAGGTAATTTCAATTAATTCAGTATCGCAACAACGACATTCCTTCAACCCGTATGTTAAGCTGCTCGTATTTCAAGGTTCCACTGTATTTCCGGAATAAACCAAACATTTCATACGACAGCAAATTCAAATGATAAATTAGACTCGTTACGACCTCACAGGGCACTTGTTAACTATCCATCAGAACCTCCGTGGCCGGGATTTGAAACCAGATGGAATATGTTTGCAACTCATCCACTACGCCAGTTGCCGCGAATTGCATACAGGTAATTATCATAATTGATGAGTGCCAAATAATGACCAAACCGGTTTACATGATGAATAAAAACTGATAATTTATGCAATTTTTAGTCGATGCCGACAATATAAATATAACAGAATCCTGCCACACAACTTCAATTCAAGATCCCAAGTAGCATAGTGTCTGTTCTGCAATGACAGATCGAAATGGTCAGTTGGAACTATAAACATCATTCCTAATAACCAATGGAAATGAGGTTAGATCTAATCTTCGTTGATTGGCAATGTTTCGGTATGGTCTTTCCCGTACCATCCTCAGGCCTCTAATCACACATACACGGTAAAATTCTCACAATAGCAGATTTAAACATATATATCGATGATGTGTTGCGCAATTTCAGACGTATATTCACCATTTGATTTTAAAAAAATGCGTTTAAGTTAAAATGTTCTCTCATTCGAGTAATTAACCGTCTGGTCGATCGGCAACTTGCGCATGCATATACCAGACGATTAATTACTCGAATGAGAGAACATTGTAACTTAAACGCTGATATGTTTGTTTATTTGTACACACATTTATATTAACACCGTTCGTATACTAACATGTTTTGTTTTGTCTTTTAGCATGTATATCTGCATTATATGATGAATAAAGCCTAATATTTTAGGCAACTCTTTCTTCTGACTTGTCTAATCATTCTGCCCGATTGCTGTGCTTGTTACTGTGATTCAGAACAATTTATTCATCATATAACCCAATCATGGAACGCCTTATTCGACCTGAAAGATTGGATGTTGAACCTAGTGCACCAGATGCAGCAAAACAATGGAATCATTGGTATCGTACATTCTGTGGCCTCCTAAAAGCGGTCGAATCCATGAATCCGGATAAATTGGACACTCTTATTTCCTACGTCTCTCCTAACGTATATGAACACATCGTTGATTGTGATACTTATGATCATGCTATCAAAACTCTAATGAATCTCTATGTCAGACCGAAAAATGAAGTCTTTGTTCGTCATATACTCGCGACTACTAAACAAGAAAATGGACAAACATTGGATCAATTTGTTCAGATTCTGAAATCGTTAGCTAGGGAATGCAATTTCAAACCAACTACGGCCGAGGAAAATCGAGACGATGCTCTGCGCGATGCCTTCATTAATGGAATCCAGTCCAGTTCAATCAGACAACGTCTCTTAGAACACAACTCACTTAATTTTCAAGCGGCTTTTGATCAAGCACGTGGTCTCGAAATGGCGGAAAAGCAATCATTATCATATCAAAACTGTTTGAATTCTGCACACACTGCAACAGTTCAGCCACTCTGTCCTTCATCAACCTCCGATAAATCTACAGATAATCTTGTTGCTGCTGTTAAACAAAAATGTGACTTTTGTGGGTACGATTATCATTTAAGATGGAAATGTCCGGCCAGAAACGCCTTCTGTAAAAGTTGTGGAAACAAAGGACATTTTCAAAAGGTATGTCGCTCTAAGAATCACCGCCCAGTGGTTTCGACGCTTCATCCTACCATATCTGCAACTGTATTAGCAGCTGCTCCAGATTGTCTCACCAAATGTGTAATAAATCTAGAAGTCAATAACATAAATTGTCATGCTCTCATTGATACAGGCAGTTCCTGTTAGTTATGTTTCAGAAGCCTTCGTTTTGAAAAAATAATTGGAAAATTCACCCCTCTCAAGAAACAATAACCATGGCGTCTAGCTCATTTAGAGTCATACCAAAGGTCATTGTTTTGTGTCGATTCAATACAAATCATGTGTTTATCAAAATATCAAGCTTATCTATACTTTCTGATCTTTGTACTGACGTACTCCTCGGTCATGACTTCCTTGGATTGCATACAAAGTGTAAATATCTCTTTTGGTGGTCATAAAGTCTGGGTCTATTCCAGTCTGTATTACTGAAACCTACATCTGTTATTACGTCCCCGCCTCTTTTCCACCATTTAACTGCTAACTGGAGGCCCTATTAAGCGAAATCAAGAAGGTACAATCGAATGGATGAAATATTTATCCGGGATGAAATAAACAGATTAGTTTCTGATGGCATTATCGAACCTTCAACATCCCCGTGGAGATGCGACAAGTTCTCGTGGTATCGAATGAGAATCACAAGAAACGTATGGCTGTGGACTACAGCCAAAACAGTCAACAAATTCACACTATTAGACGCCTATCCTTTGCCGAAAATAGACCAAATGGCTGAAAAACCATTTCAAATATCATATATCGTCAGCACTTTGGATCTCAAAAAGCGCTTACCAGCAGATACCTATCCAAGAACACTGAAAAGGTATTTACTGCTTTCGAAGCGTGTGGACGCTTGTTTCAATTCCGTCGCATTCCCTTCGGAGTGACGAATGGTGTCTCATGTTTCCAAAGAACTATGGATCATATAATCGCACAGGAACATCTCATAGATACATTTGTCTATGTGGACAATGTGACAGTTTGCGGGAGAGATACGCTTGAACACGAAAACAAATCTCAACAAATTTCTTAATCCCGCTAAAAAATATGGATTGACTTTAAATGAATCAAAGAGAACATTTTCGCAGCTAAAGAAATTACTCTTGCTTGGTTTTCAAATATCGAATGGAAAAATTAAACCCTGATCCCTGACCGATTAAAGCCTTTACAAGATCTCCCACCACCATCGAATGTGCAATCGCAACAAAAGAATTGTGGGATTTTTCACTATTATTCGCCGTGGATCTCCAACTTCTCCGATAAAAATCCACTCCACTCGTTCATAATCGAACTTTTCCTTTGCCCTCGTCTCTGTGAAACAAAAATTTCGATGATACTAAAAAGAATTAGCCGTAGCAACTTTAGCTTCTATTCGTTGTGATATTCCGTTTGTCGTCGAAACTGATGCTTCGGACGTAGCTATTGCTGCCACTTTGGAACCAAGCATGGAAGACCTGTGGCGTTTTTTCTCTCGGACGTTAACGCCATCTGAAAAACATCACTCAGCTGTTGAAGAAAAAGAAGCCTATGCCGTGGTTGAAGCTATTCGAAAATGGAGGCATTTGCTTTTGGGTAATCATTTCAAACTTGTCACTGATCAAAGATCTGTTTTCTTTATTTTGGCAATCAAAATCGGGAAGGGTGAAGAACGATAAAATTTTGCGCTGGAAAATGGAATTATCACCTTACAGCTTCTGATGTTGTCTATAGACAAGGAAAATATAATAAAGCAGCAAATGCACTAAGTCGATCCTGTTGTGGTGCGCTTCTAAAATGGACTGGATTTAAAACAAATACATGATCATCTTTGTCATCCTGGAATTTCTCGTATGCTGCACTTTGTGAAATCTCGTAATTTAACGACATATTCTCTATTGATGAAATTGGAAAAATGACCTTGAGTTGTGAAGTGTGCTCTGAAATCAAACCCAGATTTCCTTCGGCAATTCAAGGCCAATTAATCAAAGCTACCCAACCGTTTGAGCGGTTATCTATCGATTTTACAAGGACCTCTTCCTTCATCAACTCGTAATCGTTATCTACTGACGGTCATCGATGAATATTCTCGATTTCCCTTTGCATTTGCTTGTCCTGACCTTAGCGGCTCACACCGTCGTACTTCACCTGTGTCAAATATTCGCAATGTTTGGGATGCCTTCGTACATTCACTCAGACAGAGGTTCTTCCTTCATGTCGACCGAGGTACAAAAATTTTCTTCGGGAAAAAGGTATAGCTTCCGAGTAGAACGACTCCTTATAATCCCAAAGGAAATGGACAGGTAGAAAGAATGAATGGTACCTTATGGAAATCGATCCTTCTCAGCTCTCAGATCAAAAAAGGCTTTCAGATTGAAAACTGGGAATTCGTGCTGCTGGACGCATTACATTCAATCCGTTCATTATTGTGCACATCTACCAACGAAACCCCTCACGAGCGTCTTTTTCGACACAATAGAAGGTCGACTTTTGGTAACTTACACTCCCAACCTGGCTTACTGTTCCTGGCAAAGTTTTACTCAAGAAGAATGCTAGAATTTCTAAATATGACCCCTCTGTGGAAGAAGTTGAACTAATTCATTGCAATCTAACTATGCGCATGTTCGTTTTTCTGATGGAAGAGAAGATACAGTATCTATCCGTCAATTAGCCCCGAAAGGCTCCGACGCACTGATGAATGAAGCTGGAACTAATATGTGCGGACTCTGTGAAAATGAGCCGGTTGTTGCTGATGAACAAACCTCCTATAATGACGATACCGATATTGATAATGTTAAGGCAAATGGTGAATCTACGGATAACTCAAATGCTCGTGACCTATCAGAGAATCTCGAAAACCTTATCAATCAACAACAACGTGTTCATTCTTATAATTTACGAAGTGGAAATGTTTAAATACTATGTTTTCTCAATCCTCTTTGAATTGTTACTATAACAGTCTTGTTCCGACTTCTGACGCTACGCTTTACAAATCGCAGTGGAGGGAGAATGATATGTTTGTTTATTTGTACACACATTTATATTAACACCGTTCGTATACTAACATGTTTGTTTATGTCGTTTCAGCATGTATATCTGCATTATATGATGAATAAAGCCTAATATTTTAGGCAACTCTTTCTTCTGACTTGTCTAATCATTCTGCCCGATTGCTGTGCTTGTTACTGTGATTCAGAACAAACGCCTGTTTTAAATCAAATGGTGAATACACGTCTGCAATTGCGCAACACATCGTCGAAACATCACACGTATGTTCTCCAGACGTAGCATTTATAATTACTAAATGCAATACCAAAGGGGATCTAGCCACATACGAAGCCTTATGGATATATATATATATATATATATATATATATATATATATATATATATATATATCCTATCACACTTCAAGATTGTGTATAGGGTTTTGATTTCGAAAGAATCGAAACATGTATTCCTAAATATTAATATTTTTTAAATAATACATATGTAAAATAGTGATTTTTTGCCATCTTGTCAACTGATTTCCTGATTAAATGAAATGTATAAATTACTTTAGACATACAGCAACCTGCTGTGCTTCGAAAATTGTGACTTCAATCTTCTACTGTATCTGTTTAAATAAGATTTATAAGTAAAATCACAATTGTACGTAACACCGGATGCCGATTTAAGCAGGTTTTTATTTAAGTCATGACAGTTGATTTAATCAAAAGAAACCCAACAACAAAATATGTGAAATTCAATGCAAAACACAATCTTCCTTTTACGCGTTTTATTGCCACATCATAATTAAATTATTGTCCAATATACACTGGTTTCTTATCAGCTACACAAATAATCAGAGCTGATTTTAGGCATTAGGCTCGCGCCCCTCTATAAAATGTGACGAAAAATTTTTAAAGATAGAGTTATGCACATCATCCAACTCAGACTGAAAGCAGTCAATCGGACAAGTACGCAACACCATAACGTAAAATGCTTTAATTAAAACATTATTTCATTTCAAGGGGCGGTAACTGTTAAAATTTACACGTTTTATTTTCCAAGTTTTCTTTTGTAAGGCTGACCTACGTGACATGCCGTAGGTTCGACGTTTGAGTTGAACATTAAAAAATGTCAGTGCCGTTTGCCTTATTTTCAATTGTAAAGCGAATATACCAAATATGTGTGTTGAATTCATCAATCAAGCCTTTAAAATGCGCACGACTATAAACAACGAAAAATATATCAACATTAGACCAATCGTAAAGTTACACTTCACACAATAGTTACGAATTCTTTTGTTCCAACACTCACATTAGTATATCAACCATGATCGCAGCACTTTGCTGAAAACATCTTGAACCAATCCACAAATTTTCCACAATCAACTCGATAGCATCCACTCCTATAAAAAGTGACCTCAGTCAAGCACCGATTGCCAAGTATCCTTCATTACCCCCATCTTATCATCTGCCTCCTGGAAGACCATTGATTGAAATGCGTTTAGCCAACTCGGTGATGCCGTAACCTGAAGTGAAAAATCACGTCTGACAATTTAACGTAATGCATTTCCAAGGTCTATGATGCGCTTTATTCTCGCTTAACCTCGGTCACCTCCATCCAGCATACACGGACTTCAAACAAGCTAAGCTCATTATTTATGTCCCGCGATAATCTGGCCAGTAACTTAAGATCGTACTTCGTCGAAGGCACGTTCTCTCTTACTTTGATGTATTGATAATCATAGTCAACTAACAGTTAACAAGCAAAACGCTTTGCGTCAAAAGACGCACCCGAATGGCAATCAAATCTCGTAGGAAATTTAAAATGATCAGGGACCAACTGTTCTACCAATCTAATAAATGCAAAGTAAACTTCGTTGTTTCAGATGACTGAAGACATCAAATATAAACACTAATTTGACCTGTATGATATATCTGGTGGCATGATAGATTTTCCTGGTTGGAACTATTTCACTCTGCTTACCAAAGCCCATAATAGATGACTCTCAATTACTTTTTTACCACAGGAGTAGCTTAAATCGACATTCTCCCTTATTCCGAAAAGTGGAATTTTGGTCGATATCGTAAGTTAAGTATAACCACTCATCTCTATTGTTCCAGAATGCACTAACGAGATTCACCCGTCCATTAAGTCAAGAGATAGGTTCTCGAATCTTGATGATCAGCATAAGTTTCTAAATGGGTGATTTTCCCCCCACCAAATTAGCTAGCGTCTGCACACATTGCTATTCTTCCATTTTTGTCAAGCTAATGAACGAACTCTTCTTTTTCTGTATATTTCCACGGCTTTCAATTCATTCCCTTTCTCAAAGATTGAAGCCGCCTTATTTATCAATGGCACTTTCGGTAGTGTTTTTAAGCTTATTAGTTTCTTCCTCCCTAACAGATAAACGTCTTTAAGACTTGGTGTTGTTCTTTCGAGAATTGCTCCTGTTCGTTCTAGAGTTCCGCATGGTTCTGTTACTGGCGCTATATTTTTCAACCTAACATTTTCACAGAATCAGCTTACGTAAGAACAATTAAAGCTATTCGAATAATCCAATGATATGATAGTAGTAATCAGTAGTCCGGCTATTCAATGCTTAACCGCCTCTTCAACTGCTCAGCTGCTATCTTTGCTGCAAGCCCGTCTTAGTGTTATTGGCTTTAAACTCAATCCAGATAAAACTCGCTAAACGAACCTTGGTTCAAACTCCATTATTTAATAGCAATACAATTAAACTAGCAATAATTGCGCGGGTGTTGGTAATAATTATTTAAATCAAGTTTGCGAATTTGAAGAAAACACCAACCCCATTGTATTTAACCAGACGTCGAACAACGTAGCTAAACTATCGTTAGTCATTCACCAACTGCAAACTTTTCCAACGACATCAAGATGATAGACTCGATCAAGCACTTATTTATCCAAAAATGTAAATTGCTTTGTCCTTAATCAAGTCACATAAAACTCTTCGAATGGGCTTGTTTAATTTGCTTCAAGACACAAAATCTTATCCTGAGACTTAAATTATTCAAAGCTATGTAGAGGAAGATATTTCCTCCGACATAAAAGTCGTACTTTTGTAAAGCCACTATCTACACGTTGAGTTACTATACAAACATAGTAATTTTAAATTTTGCGGACAACTGATAATTTAGTTCACGAGGAACTTAAGTGTTCCAAATTAGACTTTCATACCGCATATATGGATTATACGGCCCTGCATTTCAGAGGCTCTATCATGGTAGTGACCAAAGGGCCTCTACAGCTACAAATATATACTGTTTACTCAGGTCAAAATATGAAAAATACGTTACATAATTCAACATCACACGGAAATAAAAATGCTTAGAAGGTTTCAGAATATAATTGTGCTAAATATTTAATTTTAATTCATGGAACTTCAAATTTACAGTTCAATTCAAATCAATTCAGCTCACCCACAGATAGATACGAACGAAGAAGAGGTTATATAAATACACATGTAAAATTTAATTACTAAAATATAAATGATAGAGACATTTAATTATTGCTTAAATTTCATTCAAAAAATAATTTTTGCTTTTTTACAAATAAAGTATATTGTTATTTAAGTTTAAATTGCATTTTAAAAAGCTGAATATACGGTTATTTTAACATTTATTCTATTAACTTGCGAGTTACTTCATCCGTTGCCAAGTATGTCATATTAATGATAATTGTACGATATCTGCCGAACCAAATAATTTTCAAGGTTTTGTAGCGTCCATGTTAGAATAAAATACAGATTTGGTATTATTAATTATAATTCTGAATTACGTGTTTGTTGGTGATCACTCATTATCGTTATTATTAGTATCTTACGTTTTGCATATCTCCATCGTTAGCTTATATTCATTTTTTGTGGTGTTACAAATATGAGCCTTTTAGTGTATGTTGCCAAATTTATATAATAATTTGTGAGGATATTAAGGAAAAGAACATTTAATAATTGAAATGTGGATAATTTAGCGCTCACTTAGCGTTGCATAAAATGTATTCGATTGTGTAGTTCATTGGTTCCAGTATATATATATATATATATATATATATATATATATATATATATATATATATATATATATAATATTCAGGACCTTTGTGAGCATTTTCTTGTTTTAATTTTTCTATCGTTTGAATAAGAATAAAAATGCTTTATTTCATTATATATTATCTGCTGGTCCGAGAGCATGTTATACACGAGGTCAACTGGGGAATGATTTGAAAACGCATTTCTGCTTTTTTAACAAGTATTGTGCTATTGCACATTTTATTGACAAAAGGAGGCTTCGGCCTTGGGTGGCATAAAATATATTTGTCTTAGTCAAATATTTCATTAAAATGTTCAATTTTAAATTGCCCAAGGATTTTCTGGAATTCGTACCAACTAGTTTTACTCCGAGTTTCGAAACGTTCATGTGTCTGTGATCCTGATATGGCTTATGGCGGATCTGTGTTACGAGAATTAAAATATAAAATACATTTTATAATTTGATGCTGAATACTAAATTTCGTACTAGTATACCTTGATCTTCTTGAAACAGATTAATACGGGAATTAGCGAACTTGCCCCGTACCAACTCAGATTGGCTCGCACAAGTTCGACATTGAATTAGATGCTGAAACAGAGTTTGTGCATTGTTGTGTTATTGTTCCTTTTGTGTGATCTAATGAACGCCTCGAAAGATCAAGATACAAATGAAAATAAGGAGTATTTATGGATGAATGGGTCAGTGATCAGCTTTTTTATCAATAGTGCTAATGGTCTGACTGGTATAAGATGAGTAAGAATATTTCTACCTGTATCTTTATATCAGTGTCACATTTAGATACACCGTGTTATTTCTGACTATGATAACATCGACTAGAATGAATTCTTAAATGTGACGGAATCTCAATTTTTGGCAAATAAAAGAACTTCAGTTTTGAGCATCGGTTGTTAGGTACAACAATTACTTAAAACACTTGTTAATTGTAAATTTGATGGCTATTTTTTTTAAATCGTATGTTACTTTTGTGGTCGTAAATTTGAATATTTAAGCTGCCTTTAGGATCTTTATATGTAGCATAACAATAATATTATTAGACTTATAGGACGAACAAATGGCTTGAAGATATGTAAATATATGACCTGTTGACCATTTGGTACACTTTCGATCTAACAGCAGCGATAACATGAAGTTGTACATAGCCAATTTGGTTCACTCATTCTATCTCCTGTAGAACCTCGGGTTCGATCCTACTACACGAATTACACATATACACTGTTAAATTGATAGTGCACGAATGAAATCAAAGGGGCTAGATGCTCGGAGTAAATTTATGCTATCAAATAAACGGGTCATCTGATATAAATATAACAGTGAGAAGTGGTATTCGTATTGCCTTAACACAAAAATTAGTTATTCATAAATTTCAGTAACAACACGAAACCTGAAAATATATTAATATATAGAAAATTAACATATTCACTGTTTCTGCTTGCTCTATTTGCAAAACGTCACTAAGCCCCTGAAAGTCAGAAATGAATTTGATAATATTCTCCTTGTTTAAAAAAAGCATTGATTGCGCGGGTGATGAGGAAAATTCCTAAATCAAGTTTTCCAGCTTCATAAAAACACCAATCCATTTTTAATTAACCACTCGCACAGCATACAAAGCTGTTCTCGTTCGCATGTATTACGTGCTTTGACCCCCAACCGTCATCATCAAAGAAAGGCGGCACACTGATTAGCGAAAATCAATCTGTGTTGCACATATAAGTGAAGCAAAATTAGACTAGACTAGTGTACGATACTAACATCTAGTTGACTCGCATACATAGTATTTGACTGGAAATATCTGTTGCACACTTTTCCCGTAGTCACGAATATTGACATCTTTCAGAATATCTTATTTTGGTTCCCTTATTTCTGCATTGTGGTTTGATATCCGCTAATCAGTTTGACATTGTGACCTTGTGATGTCCATTGGAGGTAAAAATGCGTCAGTTCAAGTGTAAATGGCCATAATTTTGCTGTTTTATTCGACTAGGATGACAATTTATATGAATCAGACAAATTTGATTTGAAGTTTGCTATCACCACACGTGTAGTCAACGTTTGTTTAGTTTTTTAAATCTAGCGAAAGCTGCTAAACGTTTAAGTTTATGGCTTTAGAGAAATTTTCCAGTTGACATTTCCAGTCAAGTACTGTGTACGCAAGAGTACTAGAGGTTAGAGTTGCGTATCCCATTTTGGTTTCCTTATATTTATATTGTGGATTGGTCTTCGCTACTGCGTTTGCCACTGTTCGCCGATGATGATCATTGAAGTTGTTTACACGTCAGTACTTTTGACCGATGGTAGTTTTGTTATGCTGTGCGACTGGTTAAATATAATGTAATTACTGTGTATATGAAGCACACAAATTTGGTTTGAATAATGGTTCGCACTGTTTGAAAGCAATATTCAGTTTATTACGTTATGTACAGTCGTATATATATATGTATATATCTCATATATATATATATATATATATATATATATATATATTATCTAGGAGATAATGTATTTGTCTATATACTTATTTGGTTATATATTATTCCATGTGATCTTTCTCCACCATATTGTAATAAGTATGTGCAGCAAGTTTGTACCTTTCGTCAAGAATCTCTACAGACTTAACGAATAATTCTATGGAATCTCACAATGTCACATGCAGGAGCATGTAGATTTTGAAACGTAACTTATCTTCTTTCAAACTATGGTTAAAATTTCACTCTCAAAACCAATTAATTTTTTTTGAGATAATATTCATATTTTTGTTAAAAAATTGGTTGTTCAAGTTTTCATGTATCTACGAGGGGCTTACTTCCAGCGAATATGATTTTAAATCTATCAGGGATTATTGCGTCGTCAAATTCAGCATACATGTTAAAAATGGCTGACAGTCTTGTGTGCAACCACGTCAGTTGTAACTAATTGTACATGCGCTATTGTAGTCCACAACCGTCCGAGATATGGAGGATGTCATATAGCACAACGCCTTACCATACGCCTGAAGTTTTACTACTGCGGTAAAATTTGTTCGGTGTAGCTATCCAATAATTGTCGACTATTATCAGTGTGAATTGAGCTTGAACTGTGCATGCCACTCAAATAAGAACCTGTCTCACTTAATCGCCCAACTTGATCATTTATGCCGTCAATAGTCAAGACTGGATCTAAACTTTACTCACTTTTCAGCTGAGAACATAATTAGATAAAAGCATCCTAACTTTCGTTTTAGCTGCTTTCGGTGAGATTGTATACATATACAAGGAAAGAGCAGTGTGTATTAATTCTTGCAGCTTTACCTATTCCACCGAAAGAATTTTCTAGCACACCTTAATAGTCTTTCTTATCTTTTGGATAATATTTCGATCAGCTCCGTAGACTCCCTTCGTCACAAGTTGTGCATTATAGACAGATTACCACAATCACCACAAAATTGCACGTCGTCTAAAGAAAACTCGTTCATTGTATTAATTCCTATTATTTTAGATTTATGTCCATCAATGTAAACCTTAATTGCTTTTTTATTGGCATGTATCATTTAAATTTACACCATTATATGCGTACACAATATAGCCTCTCTCTCTCTCTATATATATATATATATATATATATATATATTCTTATAATCATACCTTTTAATATTACACAGTATATTTCTAATTAGGAAAGAAAAACACATTAATAACAAAGTGATGCAAAGGCTTTCCATTTAATTAGATAATAATCAGCATCGCTATACAATCATGCATATATATATATATATGCATATACTATATATATATATATATATATATATATATATATATACATTTTGGGTTTTCAATTGATTACGCTAATGGTAACAATCTGACTCGCTTTTAATTCTGTTTCTTGGGCTTTGTAGCTGGATTTATTTAAGTGTGTATACGTTTTGTTTGTGTGCGTGTGTGCGGTGTTTGCATGTAAGGTCATTCTCGCTGTATTGAAAAAGTAGTGTCTGAGATCTGGTCATTATTGTTTTGATGGCAAAGGTGTCTCTCCATTTCTGCGCATTGTTCACTGTTACATGTACGAGCATAATTTTCCCGAGTGTAGTTGATCGTTTCACCTTGTTGCACAAATTATTTTGCGCATTATGCTTGCAAGTCGTGGATTGCAGTGATTGAACATATATGTTTGGAAGCTTCTGTCACCGTATGCGCCTCTGTTATTTCCGCTTCAGTTTGTTGCCAATCCGATTGTGTATGTTTATTTAGTTCTAGTCGAGGACTGTTTGGTCTTACTTACTTACTTTACTTTACTGCGGCTGACTCCTTTGGAGGGATAGCTGGCTCCAACATGATAAAATGAATCTTGACCAGTGGATACTAGTAGGTGTTGTTGTATTGTTGACTACTTGGCCAGTCGATTAAGAATATCATGTTGATGAATCTTTTGAATCTTACAAGGTCAGGTACTTGTTTTACTATAAAGGGCTTCATAAATAAATAATAATTTATCTGATTTTGCTTTATGTAGAATTGTGAAATTGGTCGAATTGGCCATGGTGCCCGTTGCCAATATATATGATCACAAATAGCTGATTTTCTGACGGTGCCAAGCCTTTGTTAATCAATTTCTGTGGCAAAATGTTGCTGGATTCTGCTTATCCAATTGCTTATTCGTACGTATCAAATGCTATGTGCTACCGCACATACGCGAGAATTTGTAGGCTATCAATGATTTGGAAAGAAATTGGCAATTCATCTTTGGCATCCAACCTCATGATTCTCTGTGTACTAAATGTCATATTAACTTTAACACTGAGGAAAGTTCTCATGGTTATTCTATCTTCAGCCATGTGCAAATTGTCGAGGCTTAGTACGTAACGCCCTAAATGGTAAGTAAGGAAAACGTGCTGCTTGAATATCTCTAGTGTGGTACGTGGTCTGATGGTGACATCAATATTATTGCTCTAAGGTAGTTGTTCACAAGCAAAACTTTCCTGAGTAGTCCAGTTCTTCCTCAATCTTTATGTTCAGAGCAGATCTTCTGATTCTGTTTGCTAGGTTGTTTACTAAGTTTCTTTTGTGGGATTTTGGTACATTTGTTGTAGTGAATGTATTGTCCGGTGAAAGTGGGATTTTCTATATATGGCCAGTGTCAAATCCCCGTTTTCTTCTCGAGTGAGTTTGATGTCAAGGAAGGGAAAACTGTCGTCTTTCTCTACCTCGAGAGTGAATTTGATGTCTGGATCGACTCCATTTGCTTGTTTGAGGATTTCGGAAGGGTCTGCTGCTTCTGAGATGAACAACAAGATATCATCTACATACCTTTTGTAGAGTGCGCACTGGTCAATTATAAATTTTTGGCTCGTTTTTTCCATATGATACATGTATACATCTGACAGGAGGGGTGCGATGCAACTTCCCATAGCTACACCATTGATCTGGCGGTAGTATATTCCTTCAAATGTAAATTGCACGTTTTTAGTACATGCTAATATGAGATCTTTATATCTATATGTTATGTACAAATTAATGAATCGACTACATAAATAATTCACTATCATAAGTAAGTAAAACATTTACTGCTAATGTGATTATTGATGCTTCATTTTTGTAAACTGATCGTTCAACTTACTCGGGTCGATCGACAAGACAGTTACTAACCAAAGTAACAGAGCATCGCGATTTAAATGTCTGCGTCAAATCAAATGGTAAATAGACGTTTGAAATTGCGCTGCACATCATTGAATCCTCGAGCATATATTCTCCAGATGTGGTATTAAAAACTTACTAAATATAGTAGCTAAAATGAGTTACCGACATATGTAGCTTTGTGAATAAACAAACTGCAGCCTGATATATGCTAACAGAAAACGCATGTTCTAGCATTGAGCCTGAACTGGTGGTGATTTACACACGTGATTGGTCGTTACCCTATTTTACACTCTCTGTTCTAATTTTGTTTGTTTGCCCATATATATATATATATATATATTCACATGAAAAACAAACAGAATGTTTAAATATGTACAGTTGAGAAAAAATGAGAGAATATCTATTGTTGTCTCTGATAAAATAAAGTTTTATCTTGACATATTTGAGTGGTACTATAAGTATTATTCTTTAACATTAGCTATCCATTTAGGTTAAAAGTTAATAAGTAATATTAACTCACAAACCAGAGTTCATTGACTTCATTCAGCATGGATCGAGACGAAGTCTATGCCGATCGAAATATTTTCCTAAGGACACGGAGTTGTACCGTTCTGGCTTCTACTTATTAGTCGTCAGTAGGCACGAAACGAATGTGCACGAGATTATACGTTCCGTTCATGCTGCCTTTGGTTTATCTTTCTGGTCATATTTGAACTAATTTGTTATTAGGTGCGCAATACCTATTACAAAATTGTATATATATTAGTTCTCCGCCACAAATATTATCTAACAAAAAGATATATTCGACTGATCGTTAAGAATTTAATTCGATGGAAACAACATCACTCTGCGCAAAATACTTTTAATAAAGAGTCAAAACATGTTTTTCCGAATTTTATTTTTGTATGTCTTTAAGTGTGCTTTACAAAGTCGGTCGTGTACAAGAATTCATTTGGTTAGAAACGTTTCAGCTTGTGAATTAATGGGAATACTGACTACTTGATTGGCTAAAGGAAATGCTGTGATACAGATTATCGAAGCCAATAACAAGTTGGTAAAAATGATGCACACAGTTGTGTGTTACTCGGATCTTTAATTATGGTTTCGGATACGCGGCATATATCTTTTCTTAATTCATCCAACCTCCATGCTAAAGCGTGTTTAATTTGCTTCAATATTCGTTCACTAAAGGTACCGACATTTAAAGAATGGTTATTTGTTTGAAACATTTTCGATAGTTAACAATATAACATTTGATTCATTAATCTGTTCATCATTGAATGTTTTTGTTCGGATGAGAAGAGAAAAATGGTAATGAATAGAAACTAAATTGGAAATGAATTTCTGCAGCCTGCTAGATAAATTTTATTTCAGCACTATAAAATGCTTTATTTATACTGATAAATGTATGTACTTAATGGGTCAAGTGTTTATATCAAGATCGCAACATTGATTATATAAATCGTTATCATCATCCGCGAAACCAATTTTCGTTTAATTATATATATATATATATATATATATATATATATATATATATATGTTCAATTCAATGCTACTTCCTATAAAAAATTGTAGTATTGTTTCTATAATGAACTTTGTGTCTAAAGGAATGCCCGTATAGTCTCCACCTAAAGTGAAGTCTAATAAAAATGCAGTAGATAGTATATAAATGAAAATTGTGCATAGTGTGTTGCATGGTGGCTTAGTGGTTTGAGTTGCCTTTTCTATTCTACGCAATGCTTAGTTTATACTGACAAATTTGTGCACATAAAGGATCAGGTGTTAATATCAAGATTGTAACTTTTATCACAGTAAAAAAACCCTACAATAATTTGATCTATCTTATTCACTTTGCACAGTTAGACTAAACTCGAGGCTTCACGTGAAACGCGATGATGGCTGTGTCCCTTTTAGACCCAGAAAGGTTCGTGCTACCATTCCCGGGTTGACAAGCTTGTGCCCGCCGGTCATCAGGCCGGAATTTATATGGCTACAGACCAAACTAAAATGGTTACATACTGCATCGGCCATCACACAATATAAGAAGTTTCGCCTTATCTGCTGAGCCGTGCAAAGTGGATAAGCGAAATTGGGCTACTGCAGGAATCTTTATCTCCGAATCTGCCTCCTTTTCTTTTTCTCAATCTAATAATAACGCTCTTTTAGATACTATGAATATGGTTGTGTAGATCACATCACTGAGCCCAATATCGGGTTTCCATATATCGAAAATAGTTTAAGTAGACTATCATTCATTAAACCTAGGTTAGGTTTTAACATAAGCGCATTTAATGTGCGAACATTTAAAAAACTTGGAAAATAAGAAGCTTTGGCACGTATGCTGGATAAATTAGAAATCGACGTATTTTGCGTATCTGAAACCAGAATACAGGATCTTACATGCATTGCAGAACTCGTTGCACCATCCCTATATACGTGTTATTGGCTTCGAACATCTGGTTCCACGATTTTTTCTCATGTCGGTAGATTGGACGTTGGTATTGTCCTTATCACACGAGCTAAAGCTTGCTTAATTGAATGGATCTTTGGAAATAGTCGATTTTGTGCGGCACACTTATATACATCTACTAAATTCAATAAAAAAACCGTAATCAACGTTGCCTCTTCGTTGTATCTGTATATTCTCCTATCGATTTCGGCGCAGACGAAAGCAAGGATGCTTTTTACTCCGAAATAAGTTTCTTACTAAGTAGAGAACGAAATTCAGATATAGTCTTGGTTATGGGTGAAATGAACGCTTAAGTAACGCAGAATCTCATTTGGGTGGAAGATACACTTTAAGCTCGACGCGCAACGATAATGGTCAACGGCTTTTGGATAGCTGCGCGGAACATAGATTATATTTAAGTAGTATAAACTTCAGACGTAGTGTTAGACTTTGCGTAACATGGCGTCCTCCAGCACCCGGCCAAAGGTGGACTCAGATACATCATGAAGCAATTAGTTACAGATGGCGTGGTTGCATCCAGGATTCTCGTTCTTTTTTGAACATTTATGTCGACTCGGATCATGCACTTATCTGTTGTAGATTTGTACTAAAAATTTCCGGGAAAATAAATAATATTAAACCCCAAAATCGATGTAGGAAAACTACCAACTGTCCTTCTGACACAAATATGAAGATATTCTAAATTCAAAGCTACCAGGTCTTAATGGCGAAAATCCGATTTTATTTTTGTCCAATGCACAATGCATGTACTACTATATGTGGTATTGCAGACCCCCGTAGAAATAATCATTGATTCTTTGTAAAATCTATGGAGATACCCGAAACAAGGCGCCAAATTCCACCTGGCTCGGCTCATAATAATACTCGTCGCAATATAAGACGCCAACTTAAGCACAGTCTAAATGTTGATCTTGAATCCTTTTGGACCAAAAAGGAAGCGTTAGCGCCAGGTAATAGTAGCTGTTTTTTCAGACTCATTGGTGCAACAGGTCCGAGAAAATTAAAAGTTAGTGAAACTATAAATGATAGTAACAATCGTTTAATACCCGATAAAATAAGTCGTCTTGATAGGTAGGCTGAACAATTCAAAGATCAATTCTGTTGGGCACCCGCGTCATTTCTGATTCCCATAATCATGTCTGCATCAACAGTGTTGAATGATAGCTATAAGTACGGGATGTAATCCTCTCTTAAACCTCGCGAAGCTGCAGGCCTTGATGATTTGTTTACAGGATTATTTAAGGATGGTGGCGATATAATTTCGGGCACGTTGACTAAATGTTTTGGTACTATATGGAATTAGGACATCGTACCACTTGATTGTAATGAGTCGCCCATCATTCCTATCATCAAAAAAGGCAATCGTAATTCGTGCGATAACCATCGTGATATTAGCTTGACTCCAGTCACGTCTGTGTTATTTGCTTCGATTAGCCTATGTCGCCTTAGCGCTTCACGTGAACCACACACTAAAGAAGAACAGGCTGAATTCTGCTCAGGACGAGGTTGTACAGATAATATTTTATCCTTAAGACAAGTTCTTAAACAGAGACATTTATATCACCGTCCCACAATAGCTGTCTTTCTAGACTTCAAGGGTGCATTTGACTCGGTGGATTGCACGGTTTTATTCCATTTTTTTAAATTTGTGTGCTAACCAAATTTGTTAATGTTATATGCGCTCTTTACACAAATAATTGTGGTCGCGTTAAGGTCTACAACGAATTTACGCACAACTTTACATCCAGCAGTGGTGTTCGTCAATGTTGTCCACTTTCCTCCTTTTTGTTTAATTTTGTAATCGATGCTATTCTGAACAACACTCTTTCACACATTCAGGATGCAAGTATTAAAGTTCTCCCGGGCGGTAAACTAGTCGATTTTTACTATTCAGACAATATCGTAATATTATTCGCCAATCGAGATACTGCTCAGGCCACCTTGAATAGATTAGCAGACGTAGTTCCGTCTCTAGGTATGAAATTCGTACCCTCTATAAGTAAGATACATTTAAAGTATCACCCAAATCTGCGACTGCAGAATGAAGACAGACATAGTTGACATTCAATATATCTCAATAACTGACGAGGTGAGAATGAGAATCGCGAAAGCTAGAGTAGTTTTCTCGTACCTTCGACATTTATGGAGAAGCGCGAGTATTTAACTCTGCCTAAAAGGTCGTGTTTACGATGCATCTGTACGCTTAGTTTTACAATGTGCTTGTGAAACTTGGCCTCTTAAAGTTGATGATTTTAGACGCCTGCAGGAATTCGACCATCGTTGTTTGAGAAGTATAGCACCAGTTGGTTATCAACAACGAATAAAGAATGTTGATATCCGTAAACGTATTTTTGGATTTGCCAATAAGTGCTCCTCGTTAGGAAAACTAGTAAGGCTCCATCAACTTCGTTGGCTCGGTCACGTTTTTAGTATGCCCTCAATTCAATTGCCCAGTAGAGCTCCATTCTCTCATCCAGCACTAGATTTGCGTAACAAGCACAGCAAACGGGCAGAGTGAGTCGAAAACCAGAAGAAAGAGTTGCCTAAAATATTAGGCTTTATTCATCATATAATGCAGATATACATTCTTAAAGACAAATCAAAACATGTTAGTATACGAACGGTGTGAATATAAATGTGTGTACAAATAAACAATCATATCATTCTCCTCTACTGCGATTTGTAGCGTAGCGTCAGAGTCGGAACAAGAATGTTATAGTAACAATTCAAAGAGGATTGAGAAAACATAGTATTTAAACATTTCAACTTAAACATTTCCAGTTATAAGGATGAACACGTTGTTGTTGATTGATAAGGTTTTCGAGATTCTCTGATAGGTCACGAGCATTTGAGTTATCCGTAGATTCACCATTTGCCTTAACATTATCAATATCGGTATCGTCATTATAGGAGGTTTGTTCATCAGCAACAACCGGTTCATTTTCACGGAGTCCCATATTAGTTCCAGCTTCATTCATCAGTGCGTCGGAGCCTTTCGGGGCTAATTGACGGATAGATACTGTATCTTCTCTTCCATCAGGAAAACGAACATGCACATAGTTAGGATTGCAATGAATTAGTTCAACTTCTTCCACAGAGGGGTCATATTTAGAAATTCTAGCATTCTTCTTGAGTAAAACTTTGCCAGGAACAGTAAGCCAGGTTGGGAGTGTGGTACCAAAAGTCGACCTTCTAATGTGTCGAGAAAGACGCTCGTGAAGAGTTTCGTTGGTAGATGTGCACAATAATGAACGGATTGAATGTAATGCGTCCAGCAGCACGCATTCCCAGTTTTCAACTGAAAGTCTTTTTGATCTGAGAGCGAGAAGGATCGATTTCCATAAGGTACCATTCATTCTTTCTACCTGTCCATTTCCTTTGGGATTATAAGGAGTCGTTCTACTCGAAGCTATACCTTTTTTCCAGAAGAAAATTTTGTACCTCGGTCGACATGAAGGAAGAACCTCTGTCTGAGTGAATGTACGAAGGCATCCCAAACATTGCGAATATTTGACATAGGTGAAGTATGACGGTGTGACTGCTAAGGTCAGGACAAGCAAATGCAAAGGGAAATGGAGAATATTCATCGATGACCGTCAGTAGATAACGATTACGAGTTGATGAAGGAAGAGGTCCTTTAAAATCCATAGATGACCGCTCAAACGGTTGGGTAGCTTTGATTAATTGGCCTTGAATTGCCGAAGGAAATCTGGGCTTGATTTCAGAGTACGCTTCACAACTCAAGGTCATTTTTCGACTTCATCAATAGAATATGGTAAATTACGAGATTTCACAAAGTGGAGCATACGAGAAATTCCAGGATGACATAGAGAATCATGTATTTGTTTTAAATCCAGTCCATTTAGAAGCGCACCACAACAGGATCGACTTAGTCCATCTGCTGCTTTGTTATCTTTTCCGGGTCTATAGACAACATCGAAGCTGTAAGGTGATAATTCAATTTTCCAGCGCAAAATTTTATCGTTCTTCACTCTTCCTCGATTTTGATTGCCAAAAATAAAGGAAACAGATCTTTGATCAGTGACAAGTTTGAAATGATTACCCAAAAGCAAATGCCTCCATTTTCGAATAGCTTCAACCACGGCATAGGCTTCTTTTTCAACAGCTGAGTGATGTTTTTCAGATGGCGTCAACGTCCGAGAGAAAAACGCCACGGGTCTTCCATCTTGGTTCAAAGTGGCAGCAATAGCTACGTCCGAAGCATCGGTTTCGACGACAAACGGAATATCACAACGAATAGAAGCTAGAGTTGCTACGGCTAATTCTTTTTTAAGATCATCGAAATTTTGTTTCACAGAGACGGGCAAAGGAAAAGTTTGATTATGAACGAGTGAGTGGATTTTATCGGAGAAGTTGGAGATCCACGGCGAATAATAAGCGAAAAATCCCACAATTCTTTGTTGCGATTGCACATTCGACGGTGGTGGGAGATCTTGTAAAGGCTTTAATTGGTCAGGATCAGGTTTAATTTTTCAATTCGATATTTGAAAACCAAGGAGAGTAATTTCTTTAGCTGCGAAAATGCTCTTTGATTCATTTAAGGTCAATCCATATTTTTTAGCGGCATTAAGAAATTTGTTGAGATGTGTTTCGTGTTCAAGCGTATCTCTCCCGCAAACTGTCACATTGTCCACATAGACAAATGTATCTGTGAGATGTTCCCGTGCGATTATATGATCCATA
>JAQBSW010006786.1:0-45733 GCA_029291075.1 Eudiplozoon nipponicum | reverse complement strand
TGGGTTTAACAGAGAAACCATACCTTCTAATCATAATTAGATATTATAGAAGAGAGATTTCGTAATGCTAAGTTTTGTAATAAATGCAAGAATAAATGAACTTAAGAAAGACCATAAGAGATACGAAAGAGGCTTGTGAAGCCATAGTAGTTCTTTAAAGTATAGTGAAGTAGTTAGTTTTATGCAATTTAAAATAATTTGAAATAGCGCAGGAAATTGAAAAAAAGGAGTTGAATAGTGATACAAAAGCGAAGTAAATAGTTTAACTTTATAAATGGTTAGAAGTAAAATTTTCTGATAAATACGGAACAAAATCAAAAATTCAAATATGCTTGAACACGAAAAACTAGCATTTATGAATTATGCGTTAGGCACAGCGCGTCTAGTAACACGTTAATTTATAATAGGCTAAAATAGTATGTCAACTAGCATGACCAAAAGAAAGCTTAAATGACGCATGAATTTTTAAACGAAGTGGATTGCGCAACAAAAAGTATTTAACTGATATATATTGAATTGAATGATGTCATGCTTACCGCGAAATGTGATAACTGATATCGATCAAGGCCAGAGTGTATGGATTTACTGGAGTAACAGGTATTCAGAAATAGTTGTAATTCTCAATTTGGGTGAACTTTAGCATACATTTATATCCATCATGTTAGTACCATGTACCGACTCGGCAACTATATTGTTAGTACCATGTACCTTTTCGGTACTACAATGTTGGTATCGGTTACTGGCACAATAGCCATAGTGTTAGTATCCTTTGCAGAATCGGTATATATATTATATAGAGTGAGTTAGCGTTGAAGTCGCATTGCCGAGACTTTATGTGACATTGGCTTCACTACTACAAGTTTACATATTAGTCTAGGAGATTGTACCGTCATATTATCTCACATTCCTCATCCAAATATATAGTGGTTAAAGGACGTAATACCGGCTCCTACTGATGAGTCGCCAGTAAGCACGAAACGAATGTGCATGAGATTATACTTTCTGTTCATGCTGTCTTTGGTTTATCCCTCTGGTCACAACTGAACTAATTTGTTACTAGGTTGGCAACACCTAATACATACTTGCATATATATATTAGCTCTCCGCAACAAGAAGTATTTCTCCTCTTCTTTTGTGAAATAATCAATAATACAATACAAATAATAAAATAGCAATTTAAAGTCGAAGCATACTTTTCAGCATGGAGTATAATTCATTTTTGTTAGATGCACATTTATAAATAGCTTTACTGAATTTTGTAAAACTTTGTGCCTATTTTGCATGTAGATTAACAAACTAATGCTATGATAAGAAATTCGACTGTTGTAATGTAACAAAAAAAAACAAAATTTTTTACAAATGATAGAAATGATGTAGGATTACACTCGAAATTAAGGATAAAAATGCCATTCTATGTATATAATGTTTATCTTCGTAGTATACTCTATTTTTTGACGATTTTTATCGTATATCTTATAATTAAATAGCGCATATTTTTGCTATTATAAAATAAGTTTCCAAATATTTATCAATGTAACTATTGTAATATGAATTTAGGAGTTACATGTTTTTTATTAAGCAAAATGAAGTTATCTCATTAAAAATAATTTGGACTTAACTCAATAAGTCGACTAAGTATTTTCTATATTTTTGAAAAGGTTCAGGTTTAGATTATTTATTACCTAAATTCAGTCGCGTATAATTCGTCTCGGATATTAAATTTTTTAATGGCTTTTTTACTAGCATCTTTGAGAACTGAATTTTTATTTAAAAAAGATAGGCAATCAAATAATTTTGCCGAGGCAAAATGAAATTAAAGTGAGTCTTTACAACCTTGCTAAGAAAAGCTCTCTTTCTTCCATTAATTGTTAAAGAATAAACTAACAAGATATATAACATGTCCCAGTTAGTTGGACTTCACCTTTTATGGCGTTAATTTCTGAAACATCGAAAAAAAAGTAAGTTGTGTGCTGAAAAGTTGCAAATAAATTGATTAATAGTCCATCTAACAATATATAGTCAGAAGAATGCACGTTGAAATGATGGCTAAAAATTTTTAAAAAACAATAAATAAAACAATTTGTATGAATATTCGCCATAGAAATAAATATCAAATCTAATAGATTTATCATGTTTTATAATTTTCTATCAATTTTTTCTGTAGCATGTGACCTGTGCATTCGGGTACGATATTTTAAACGCTATTTATAGCTGAAATGCATTTATTTAAATAACAACTTCAGGGTTGAGCACTCTGCAATTCATACATGCATAATTTTGTCCTTTGCGTATAGCTTAGCGTTTTACCTTAAAATGAGAAACATAATTCAAATTGTATATGTGTTTGTTTTTAAAAGTTATTTCTTTTACCCGAGTTAACCGCTCATATTCCGTGCTTGCTTACAATTTCCCCGATTTTAGCTTCTTTAATTTTGCTGCTAATGTTTCCGTTTGTTCATTGCTCTTTTTGTCTCAATAAAAATGACTTGTTTTCTATTGGTATTTTGGTAACATTTGCGCCCTATAAAGTATAAATTAATTACCGAAATTACGTTGTTTTACAATTTCTTGAGTTATGTACAATCTTCTTTGATTTAAACTCCAGTTAAGCTAATGTTGATTTCTATGGTTGTAATACAGTTTATTAAGTAAAATAGCTTTATATTATTATCTGTCATCGTATTTGTATTTGGTATTATTTACGCCCTTAAAGCAAAAATTAATCAATGTTAATAGACATAGTTCCGCATTTTCGTGAGTTTTAATTACGCAGTTTTCTTGTCGACGTTTCTCAAAACGTGTGACTAACCGCAATTGCTTACTTTTGTATAGATAATTTGAGTTTGTTTTTAATTTTTTTGATCTGCTTTATTTACAGTCATTAGCTTTCCTAATTCTTCATAGACTGAAATTTTGTCAATTGGATAATTATATATATATATATATATATATATATATATATATATATATATATATATATATATATATATATATATATAAATATATGTAAATCCTTATAATTTATCTAAAATAATATTTCTGATTTCATTTATATAATTTTTGTCACTCCTTATGGTTATATGGCAGTGAAACATTAATCACTTTTGACTTTTGTATGGCTGGACATAATGATGATGATGAATATATATATATATATATATATATATATTATTATAATTTTGAAAAACTACTTTATTATAATCAAGGTTGCGAACTTGATATAAACATCAATCCCTTTAATTATACCTTTGTTATAATAAACTAAGCATTATATAGTGTAGAAAATGCAAAATGATCCAGTGTCTGTTCTATAAGGACAGATTTAGGTGGCAAAATATAACTTTTGGAATAAAGAGATGCCATATGGGCGCCACATGAAGGAAAGGCTAACCAAAGCATGATGTAGTATGCACCTAAAAATTGTGTGTAGCACGCGGTTGAGTAGGTCATGGTTAGATTCATAGTAATCGAAGCAGATGTACCTAAGTTTATTTTTTGATGAAACAAGGAAAAATGAATGAATTTAAATAATACAAATTGAAAAGTCAAAATCTTTTGTCTCATAATTGAAGAACGTTCTACATTACACACGATATGTTAGGCTGATGGATATTTGATTAAATAAAAAAGTAATGTGGTATTTTGCACGTAAAATTCTGCAACGAAGCTTTTACAATTTAAATTTAGATTCTTTTGTACTTATTTTTGAACTCGAAGGCTTCTCAGCGTTTTATATACTTAGAGTTAATGTAAAAAATGTTATCAATCTGTAACACAAAATCATATTTGTCAAACGTAATTTAAAATCAGAATTAAATTCTAGAAAAATGTGTATACATAGTATTTGCATTTTTGATGTCGCAAAACAGTATAATAGTCCGGTCTCAATGAATATTCAATACTTTGATTTATACCTTAATAGAAAGAATAACAGTTGTTCAATCACCCATTTATTTCCTATTTGTAATATATTTCACATAAAAGTTATTGACTAAATAAATGCCAATTTACAATGTACATTCCACATAAAAACGCCACATTGACTTGATTTAGTTAAAAAATACAATCAATAGCTATCTCATGACTCTATATACATAATTGCACGCCATTATTTTCATTAAGATTGTATTAAACAGGTCAAGTAATTCTTTACACAAATAAGCATTCCAAATTTTGAAAATTATGTAAATGATTTGCTACTTTGTAAAAATCACTATTTCTATAGGTAAATAAGTTAAGGCATACCATTAAAAATGAGACGCCTCTAATAATAATAATATGTGATGTCATTGCAATTTGATGAGCCAGTAATTCGTAAAATACATATCAAGACATTTCGGTGATGGTTAAATTTAACTATTTCTTAGTTATTTACGTTCAATGCAAGTATAAATAATTTAACGACGTATATATTGGATTAATTTATAAAATTGTTATTATTATCAGCAATTATTTCGATAAAACTGTTGCAAGTTTTGCTCCTATTTTGCAAAGGATAGCACCATATGTTAAAAATCTCATATGACGATAATACGATGAATAATAATGCAATCATAATTTTCTCATCAATACGGGTTTCAAACATTCTCGAAAGCATTCATTTTTAATTTTTAAAATGTTAATTTTAAAATAGTTTTCAATTTTACAAGCAAAATATGTGAAAATATTTTTTGTAAAATGCTACGTTCAAAATGACCCTGAAATTATAACTAATGAATTTAAATTATATAACTTTTACTTCCAAAGTTTTGTGAATTATTTTTGTTTTCTCTGCCATCTGAGGATGTCTGGTCATTTGGGATGAAAATACGACTATTTATGTATATAATCATAACGAGATATGCAAAATTTTAGCAGGCAATATAACATTTGTGACATTTAACTAAGAATCTAATTTGCATTTTTTTAAATTAAATTTTCTGAGCAATGTGCGCTAATATATCATATAGATATTATATTTTTGCACATAAAGTATTACTTATTTTTTAAAGTTTAATAATACTAAAACTTATAATACAATTAGAACTGATATTTGGCGACATGAAAAATAGTAACTTAATTTGGTAAATATTACAACGTGTATGTCAAAGAAAAGCTGGCACGTGTGAAAGTAGATATGCGATGATTAGCGTACTAATTTAAATGGTAATAAATTTAAATGAGCTGAAGTTGATACAAAGCTAAATTAATGCCACATTACAAATTTAACATCCCGTTGCCTAAATCTGCTTTTGTCGAATAATTTACATCAATTTGGTATAGGTGTTTTCGATAATCTTATAAAAGCCAAAATATTCAATGATCGATTAAAAATTGTCTCAAACTCACCGTAATGTTGAAGGAGGTTCAGCCGTAGTTCATAAATATTTCCCTCAAAAAGAAATCACAGATACAATGATTTAGAATTAAATCTTTAACCCGAATTGCGCTGATTTGAAAAAAAACTAACAATCTCTGGGCTGAAAAGAATAACTGATATTTTAAGGGTAAGGTCGATTTAAAATTATTCGAGATAAGATAACATCAAATACTGTCTTATTAACCGTGATCAAGGAACTCGATGCGTTTTCTGCAATTACGTTTCAAAAGAATGGGTATGAAGAAATATGAGTGAACTGTCAATGAATAAATCTAATATGAAAGTAGATCCAACAGGCTTGTATGATAATTGAATTCAAACATACCAATAGAATAGAGGCAAACTAAGTCAGATATGGTGAGGTGTTAGTTTGAAATTGATTTCGCCCAGGCTAGGTCTGAATACGGGTTAATCGTCAATACAAATTAGGCATTATATATATTAACAGTTAATATAAATAAGAATACATTTCGTTAAGTCATTTAAACAACATCAGGACTATATAATCCAGAATAACTTTCATATTGTTATTTTTTGCTGAGATCGATCTAATTCAGGAAGCTGTTTAAATCAAATTGCGTTTAAAGAGATACTAAAAGAATGGAGGTAGCAGAAATACTGGCTAATAAAAATAATTAACGGAGGGAAAAAATACTTAGACAGAGAACATCAGGCCAATAAACTAAATATTGGCCATACCGAGAGGAAATGCAATCAAAAAATCAAGTATTTTGGAAAATAATTCTTTTAGGCGTGTGGCATTTTTTAATTAAACAGATATCCGTAAATAGTTCACAGAAAAAAGAAGATCATTAACATTTTTGCCTTACCAGCCTACTTTAAACTAAACCTTAGCTATGTTTATCAGTAAAATGAGGAAAGGCAGTCAGCCAAACCCCAAATACATTATTATCTGTATAATTACAAAGTTTCCTGCAATACGAGCATGTAGCAGCTTAAAATAGATAAATAAGCAGTTACAACACTGATCTCTTCGTTTATTTGAAATAATTATAGCTGTTCAAAAATGGCTTTTCCTTGCTTTTGCAGTCATGGATCTGTATTTTTTAAATTATGTTAACTAACGCAAAATCCATAAGTGAAGAACAAACTGCACTAAAGCAGATTAAAACTAAATTTATAACCAAATTTTTATTAAAAAATATAAAATACTAATCACTATATTAAAATGTAAATGAATAATACTGATCTAATGTGTTGATTAATTAAAATCAAATGAGCAGCCTCGTAAAAATTCAGGCTGGTAGTCAAATTTATTTTACTTGTCGCTGAATTGAAGAAACAGCAATAAGCAGATAAATAAATATATACGGATGAGTTTGTAAAATCTTTGATTATGGACATTGGACGCATAATTTTAAAAAATAGACTGAATTAGCACTGTTTTAAGATTGACAGATACCAGGGAATGTTACCACTAAATGGAAAGTGATTTAAGCACTGAATTTTCATAATGTCTGAAAGGCCTTTTAGTGAAGTTGTTGTTCGTATTTCGTGTGTTTCATTCATTTCAAAACATCTGCATTTGTACCGCTAATTGCAAGCATGGCAAGATCAAAACAAATAAGTGATTGCTTGTTGTTTGCACTTTCTTCTACTGAATATGAATAAGAGATAAACACTTGCAAAAAAATTGGTACTTGATCACATGGAGTTCACCGACTGTCCGTTTATTTTACAGATTAACATTTAATTAATGGGAAACTTTTGTATCGCGTATAAATTGACATTTATATATTTCTACCTACAGAAACATTTATTCTATTTATTTCATCAATATGAGATTTTTTTCTTGCAAAAAATCAGGAATATGCGGTACGGAAGAAGTTAGATGTCAAGGCATACGATCTTAAATTTAAATTAGCTTACATAGCTTAAAAATATTTTTTCATGCTTATTTGATGTGGTAAAACTTGTACATTAGAGTAAGTTTAATTTCGTTAAAAGAACTAGTTTGGAGCAATAAATGAAACCTTGAGTAAAGGTGTAATAGTCCAGAGTATTACTTTACATAGGACAGAGGAAATATCGCAGTATTTTTTTCTGTATCTCCAATTCTTCGATAACAATATCCTGCGCGCAATTCAAATAAAATTCGACAATAAAAGAGATGTAGATAAGCTATAAGGTTGGTCAAATATTTATAATCATGTTTAAAAGATAAAAAATATACGTTAAGAAATTTTACCAGAAACAAAACTTCAGCTCAATTTTTACTGATTTTAATGCGTATATTTTTAAATAGTACAAAAGTTTAAAGTTAGTTATAATGACACAGCCAAAATTACATGATTTTTAAAAATTTGTGGAAATTTCTTTTTCATTAGTCATGAAACTTTGTCTTATGCCACTGAGTATCAAACAAATGATTAATGCATATGACATTTGGACATATCAGTAAAGCAGCAAAAGCAGAATTTTATGGTTCAATTGAATAAAACCTTAATATACTTTAATAAGTAAAGGTTTTAAATAAAATTATAATATACTGAAGATACTTATTTATAATAATGATTAATGTCCCCAAACGTTAACATCCACCTTTGCTCCAGGGCAGATTGCCATTTGCTTCCTGAAACAGTTCTTCCGCCCCTTTTCAAATATATCGAGAGCGCTTCCTACTTTTTTATCTTCTACCCTTATAGTTTAGTCGCCATATAGGAGTTTCCTTTTCTGTACGTAATGGTTTAACAAGCCTTCCGTTCTCGAAATTCCCTCACCCTCGCTACACATATTTCACGCGTAATTGTAAGTCTTCAATTTAATTCAACTTTACCCACAATATCTGTATTATAGTATACTTATTCGGAAGTCACAGGCATTTTAAACACACTATCCACGTAGATGTGAGCATTTAAGAAGTCCGTTAATCTACATTTCTTTAATATTTTTTTCAGAGACAACACGAAATGAATGCGTAACATGTTTCTGTCACACCCGTAATACGCCTGGTTTTTATTATGGATATTTATGACTCTTAACCTGGCGCTAGTGATGGTCAAACATTATATAAAATCTAATCTGCACCATTCGCTTACAAAGACCTTTTGATAACCATTTTAAAATCTAATTGTGCTTAGATCTATTTCAGCTTCAACGGATTTCCATCAGACTTACAAAGAACAAAGTTTGCCATTTGCTGCCTCGTGCGTTCATCAACTGGACTGCTACACAAAGGATGCATGCATCACACAATAAAATAAAGTTCTCACTTCCAATGGGAACTGAGATCGCGTCATGTTTCAGGAATCCACTGTAGTCGATGATATTCTGATAAAAGATACCTTCATTTTGTAGCCGAACTTTTCTTATAAATCTCGTTCCAGCCTCATTGTTATATTTACCGATATTCAATTACGAGTCAGTGTTTCACTCACTTCTACACAATCCTTCGTTTGATTCGTAAATTGATCTTTTTAATTGTCGAGAAAGATAGTCTTTGTCGTTAAATATAAAATTACAGTTTTTAAAATTATTATCAAATAATACTATTAATTAAAATATATATTTTACATAAAATTCCAAATAGTCTAAAAGATACATTTTTTTCAAACGTAAATATAAGACAAGTAACCATGGTTAAATGTTTATGGCATAAATTAAAATATGATATACAATTTAAAACTAAAAATCCAATAAGCCAATATACTTAAAACTAAAAAGAACATTTGGCTAAAACGTTTTTCAAAATAAAGTGATGAATAAACCTAAATATGTCAAAAAAATGTTTTATATATCATTGCTTGTACCAACTTAAATATAACTGCTTGCCTGAATAAGCAATGTAGTGGTACATAAAATATAATACCCATAGAAACACAGCCTAAAATTTTTACTACATTCGTCATTGTTGAGAATTTCTGATGATAATAGCAAACTAAAGATGAGAAGAAATGAAAATTAAAACTAAATAGAAGGATCGTAGAATAAAATCCAGCAATGATACAAGATCTTGTTTATTGTTAAAATACAACTATTTATGGTTTAGAGATAAACCGATTTTACTCTAGCAAATATTTCCAATAATGTTGTTTTAAGGAAAATTTAAACTCCTAAAGGTCTTTTAAAAATAAAAAAATTAAATTTGAGAAAAGATTTCAATTCCGACTGATTAATATATTGCATATGGCAATAATTTTAAAAATACTGTTGAATTTAACTATATGAAATTGTTTCTGCTAAATATTTACCTGAATGAGCTCAACTGTCCTAAATCCGACTTCATGATTTGCTTCATCGAAAACTTCGTCACTTGGTCCAACAAGTCTTATTCTCATTGTGTAAACATATGGACCAGTTTCAACATTATTTGGCCACCAAGGTGTAATATCTGATTCACCCTCCAGCAAAACAGCGTGAACATCAATTTTTGATGGTTGAGCGCCCATGTGAAAGCATCTCCTTACGTGAATATTTGGTTTTTCAATTAGATCAAGCAGAAGACAAGCATCAAGCAAGCCAACATTGTCAATCTGCCTTACTTCGACTAAAACATCTGCGTGCCACAAGCTTTCACCATTAAAACCTGTTCTGTATGTCGAGAAGAATTTAAAGCCCTCGCCTAATCGTATGCCATGTCTTGAATAAATAAGTTTTGGTAAATTCCAAAATCCCTGGATTGGAAATGCTGGGCCCCAGTCCCAGCCAAATGAGGCTTGTGTTGTTCTTACTAAGTTAACATGACACTCTCCTTTAAATGATTTTGGCCAACAATCTGGTGGTGGAACCATATCACCGTGACGAATCAAGGTATCTGCTAATTGCTGAGCCATTTTAATTGTAGATTTAAATTCAATTTTCAAAACATTTTCATTCCTATCTGAAATTATTTCATCTATACGCCAAAATTCGTTTAGGAAACTGTTATCCATACAGGAAAGCTTCTGGTTATTCAGATAGACGCACGCAAAACCGTCTAAACCATCGACATGAAGTTCTAAGGACTGGAAATCTCGTTGATCACGTCTCCAAAAGAATTTATGCGTAAAAGTCCAATTTTGCTTTGCCAACCATCTGGACTCTATATCTGTATAATCCGCCAAAGCATCGCCAAATGTTTTATCGTTGTAAAATGCTGAATATATATCCCAACCTCCATTTACAATATGCTTAGCCTTATATATCGGGCCTTCTACAAGCCATTCGCCCGAAAGTCTGGTTGTATATTGTATTGAAAATGGTAGGCATAAAACCAGACATATCAATCGAACCCACATCGCAAATAACTAATGCAACGACGAAAGCATATACTGATTTTAAAAATCCACATCAACTAAATTTTAACAAATAAAAAAAATGATTCAATTAATTTTAAATATGTTACAACAAATTCGTGTTAAATATAGGTTTTAAGTCTATTAAAAACTCTGCAGCATATATTTTATATAGAAATTATTTTGTAGCCCAAAATAAGACTAATGTTATTTGTGTGTTTTGAAAATTAAATTGTAACTGGTCAAATTAATTTGCCGAATTATTCTAAAAAAATTAATTTGTAAATTTAATAAAATGGGCATATAAGAAAGCTCGCTTACACTTGACCAATTACATACGACTTCGCATCTATAAAAGCGCGATGCAATTACCACTTAAAACATACTGGTCTTCTTGATAACTGTGATTGATGCCACCTGCATTTCTGCACTGACAATCTACGCTGGCTGTCCTACTTGTGTTTATCACATTGTGTCGCTAATGCAGTCAGTTTTCAGGCAGGCCAATCTTGTTGTTTTTGCGCACGCAGCCATACGTAATCGATCATCTATTAATTGAAATTCTACTTGTTTTCAAAATAAATGTTGCTGCAGACTTTATACAGGAATATTAAAGGCCTTCAAGCGACATCTAGCTCATTCTGCGTCGTCAATTCTACTTATACATGAGCATCTGGTGAAAGATTCACTAACCAACGGACATTACACAAAGAGCCATTGTCTTGAAGGACTTCTGGACATCCATACTCTGTTAATAATCACACGAAATTTGTTATGAATGTTCCTCAGGCTCTATTAAATAAAAACAACAGTAACTGCTCGCTCCGTATCTTCGTTTATGCATTTTAGTAACATTGCACGACATTCTAGCACAAATATAATATTTCTGTTTTTGTCAAAATTGCCTGTATCTTTTGTATTACCAAATAAACGTCAGATTCCTTCTTTGGCTGACCACAAGCAACTTAAAAGATACAGTGTATATTCTTTAAACACAAAAGAGGTGATCAATATTGAAACGCTTATTGCTGTAGCTTATTTTGATTGCTGGCGTCCCAGTAGACTTAAACTACAAGAAAATCCAAACGATAATTTCATGGACAATGACCAACCTACTAGCCTATATGACACGGTCAAGCAACAAAATAAGAATTTGTATCTTCTAAATTTAAAAACCGTAGAGGGATTCTTCGTAGACACATGTGCAGCAGCGTTTGATTTCAAGGGTGACTATATTGCCGATATTGTTTTGCGTGTTCTATTTGCAACAGGTACGGAGAAGTATATTCCCATATATGGTTGCCAAAAACGCTTTCATAGCATAGGTTTATGAAGTGAGCTTTCTCACACCTTCATCGTCGACAAAAACTTGTACAACATGATAGGCCTTGGCTTAATATTAACATTTTTGTTAATTTTGATCGTCCTAATCAAAATACCATTGTCCCTTACACCAGACATAAGATACTGGACAATTTATTCTGAACGTTTCGAATTGCCGGTCAAGCAGCCAACTCCAGCGCATTCATCGACAGAGATATCGGCAGTTCTTCGATAACACTTATCATAGTTTGAACTCAGGAAGTCGGAGCTACGTGTCTCCAACACGATGCAACATATCATCACAACTATTTAATTTATCGTACTTAAGAAGTGACTTAAAACCCAAGCTAATCTCAGAGCTACTCAGGAAGAGTTTTTAGGACTATTGAAGAGGACATATTCAAACCATCACAAAGTTCATTGGAAGTGCCCTTACAATGTGTGTATAAATCAATCGGTACTTACAGAGCCTGCGAAGATTATCGCAAACTGAATTCTGTGACAAAATCCAATGTTTACTCAATTCCTAGTTTGAAGACGTCGCCTGAAAACCTCAGTGCTAGCAAATACTTTTCGATGATTGACTTCAGACAAGGCTGCTTCCACATTCCGCTAGTGCTAGATGATATAGAGTAAACTGCTGTCATCATTCCTTTCGGACTTTTTGAATATATTTGCATGCCATTTGTTCTTAATTGGGCCACTAATACATTTCGGAGTTTCATGGACAACATTCTCCGCGATGACATATCCTGATGACAATTATTTTTAGCCCTGACTTAAACTCACATACCAAACATCTAAGAGATCTTCTATCACACTTATCAGATAACGGACTCAAGATCATTTGTGATAAAGCGAAAATTGAAACATCATTGATTTTCTAGGGCCTTGTATTAAATCTCAAGGTAGACAAACTTTGCCGCCTACGGCCAAGAACATTGCGTCACCAAGGACTGAAGACATTACAGAAAATATTGCCAGTTTTCAATTTCTATCGAATATTCCTTCTATGTCTATAACAAAAATATATCTGTTATCTAGGCATCTGCGAAATTAAAAAGGACTGAGAAGAGACTACTATTTCTTGGTCGTCTGATGACGAGGAATTGCTTCGTCAGGCCATGAACTCGTTAGCAAATTCTACTATGCTAACACATCCAGAACGCCTACGACCTGTTTTACTCATTACAAATGCTTCTGAATTTGCAATTGTGGCCTACTTAGAACAAGCGATCGGAATTCGGAATTGTATTAGTTTTTATTCATGTACTATACATCTAGTAGAAACAAGATACGACAATTAAATTAGAAAACTCGTCGCTATCTATGACGCAGTGAGCCATTTCTTTAAGATTATAGACAGCAGTAGATTAATTTTATTTACAGAAAACGCACCATTGATTATGGTACGTTGAAATGCGACTGCAACCGTTGCAAAGCAACCTGCTAGAGTTGAGAAACAGTTGTCGCGTCTGAGTGAATCGCAAACAAAACATTATTGCAGACGCATTTTTAAGACCAGGCGTCTCTCTACAACTACCTTTGTGTGAGACATTCTTATTAAACTTCCTGACTCTCAATGGACCTACATTAATACTAATATTCCTACGAACAGAACAACTCGATGTCACTCATATTCAAAGATAAGTAATTCGTCATTCCACCAAGTTTCTATACAGACTCTGGGAGTTTTTACCCATTGTCTAATAACGGGTGCGCCACCCCACAATCCAGTTTTGCTCACCAGACTCCAGAGCAAGTTTTTTGACTTCATTCATTTTATTTCTCACCCAAATAGTAGGGCAACTGTCAAACATATTACTGATCGTTCATGGGGTCATTAAATTAGGCAGAACATCAAGAGATGTCTCCGAGTGTACTTTATGCCAAAAAAACCTAATCATCCGACACACACATTCTAAGTTGAAGCACTTCCAAACAGCGTCACTCCGTGCCATCGTTCTCACCGATATATTTCATCTGATTCAAGCTCAAGATTTTAGCCACTTTCTAACTATGTTTGATAGATTTACTCGATGGTCTGCGGCTTTACCTCTTGGCACAATTACTGCAGATAAAGCCATTAATGTTTTTATCTTTACATAGATATCACATTATGGATTTCCCAAAATTGTTATAACTGATAGAGGTACATGCGTTTCATCCGATCGTTTCAAAATAATCTTGCGGTTCAAAGGATGCACTTTACGCCAGTCTTCTACATACCACGCACAGTCTAACTGTATGGTAGGAAAGATGCTTAGAGAACTCAAAACATCTTTATAATCCTCGTCCATTAATGGAGACTAGGTCCATACATTACCTTTAGTACTCCATGCTATGCGTCCCTGTACGCGCGAATCTATTGGAAAGACAATTTCACAAATCTTGTATAGAATAGACTTACGTCTGCCTTATCAGCTTCCTTATGTACTACTCACAAAGGATGTCAAGAAGTCGAATCTTTTCGCATTCGGCTTTATTTCAGCAGCACGTCAGTCCCGAATCCCAGACATTTTCTTCGGCTAGTCTTCGTTCATTCACAGCTCTGTAGTTGCAATAAAGTACTCGCATGTAACGACACTGCTGTTGCACTGCTGCAACCCAGGTTTGGCGGCCCTTACCGCATTTTTGTCTGACAACAAAAATGTTTCATTATTATGCAAGGTGCCATACCTAGTTCGGTAAGCATAGACCGGTTGAAGTCTTTTATAGAACCGCTTGTTCCTGGCGATATAAAATCTTCTACATACGTTTCAAACTCTTCATTCCTATAACCTCAGGAAGGTAATAAATTACTTTGTATTACGTGTAGCTAACAATTCCCCCCCCCCACTAATTGTTCATTATTCTACGTATCACGTAATAATATTTGCGCACTACTTGCACCCAATTTCACGTGATATGTTCACCTCATATGGATCCTTATTATTGATTAATTTTTCATACTCACCAGCTATTCATAGAAAATAATTGGTTTGCATTTTTGAAAAGTTCTGCGGTACTATGCCATTACTCCGTCAATTTTTATGTAAATTTCTTAAATATTAACATTTGATTTTTTGTATTGTTTATACGTCATACCGTTGCATAATATGTCTAACGTCAAGCTCACACTTACTATGGTATGACTAGCTACTTACAGATAACGCTATGTGTAGTAATAATAAGTAGGTACCGGTTTCATGTCATAGCATAGGCATTTATCATGCATACCGCAAATTCATTAATTACGCAGTTCAAATTCACTATTGAATATCATGTACAACAATGTCAAGCACACAGTAGCTCCTTTGATCGTTTCGAATTCTCATTGACAACGATCCAGCCTAGTCAGGTTAAAACTTAATCCTGGCAACTTATGTTGCAATCCATTCTGCAATTTTCAGGCTGCGGCTTTAAAACCTATAACACTGCTCTATTTAGCTTCACGTGTTATAATCGGCCACTACAGCTAACAATTTGTGCGGCAATTACTAGTGGTTATTTGACATCATATCATTGTTGAGCAGTTAACAAGTATGCACTAGCCCAACATCATAACATCACGATAGATGCAAGTATGTATTAGGTTTTGCGAACCTAGTAACAAATTAGTTCAGTTGTGACCAGAAGGATAAACCAAAGGCAGCATGAACGGAAAGTATAATCTCATGCACATTCGTTTCGTGCTTACTGGCGACTCATCAGTAGGAGCCGGTATTACGCCCTTTAACCACTATATATTTGGTAGAAGAATGTGGAATAATAGGACGGTACAATCTTCTAGACGAATGTGTAAACCTGTAATAAAGAAGCTAACATAATCTAAAGTCAACGACAATGCGACTTCAATGCTAACTCACACTATATAATATATATCGAGTCTGTAAAGGATACTAACACTATGGCTATTGTGTTAGTAACTGATACCTTTTTTGAAATCGATGAGTACCGGATACTAACACTATGGTTTCCGAGTCGGTACATGATACCAACCTGATGGATATAAATTTATGCTAAAGTTCACCCAAATTGAGAATTACAACAATTTCCGAACACCTGTTACTCCAGTTAAACCATACACTCTGGCCTTCATCGATATCAGTTATCACATTTCGCGGTAAGCATGACATCATTCAATTCAATACATTACAGTTAAATACTGTTTGTTGCGAAGAACTAGGTTCATGTAACACCTAATATACTTATATATTAGTTCTCCCGCAACAAACACTATTACGAGTATTTAAATGTTATATATTGAATTGAATGCAATGACTCTTTATCGATCAGGCCAGGGTGTATGGATTTACTGGAGTAATTGTGTTCGTATTGTTGGTACCCGATATAGAATTTATAGGCATATTGGTACCGACTCGGAAACCGTAGTGTTAGTACCATGTACTTTTTCGGTACAATAATGTTGGTATCGGTTACTAACACAATAGCCATAGTGTTAGTATCCTTTACAGACTCGGTATATATATATATATTATATAGTGTGATTTAGCGTTGAAGTCGCATTGTCGAGGACTATACGATGTTAGCATCACTATTGCACATTCGTCTAGGAAATTGTACCGTCCTATTATCCCACATTCTTGACCAAAATATATAGTGGTTAAAGGGCGTAATACCGGCTCCTACTAATGAGTACGCCAGTAAGCACGAAACAATTGCATGAGATTATACTTTCCGTTCATGCTCTGCTGGTTCATCTCCTTCTGGTCTGAAATACTAATTTTAAAATTCGCAACCTAATACTTGCATATATATTAGTTCTCCGCAACAAACAGTATTTAAATCACGATATATTTTTGGTTGATGTATGGACAGAATAATAACCAGTTTCTTAACTGGGTTCAATCTCTGCTTTACAGAACTAATCAAGTCTCGCCTAGAGGAAACCTTTTCTTTTTTCTTTTTTCTCAGAGAAGAATGTTATGTTGCGACTCAAATTACTTCGCCTAAATATAGTCAAAAGTAAATTAAGAATTTAATATACCTGACCAATGAGAAATCCTGATTAACATTAAAAAATTACGTGCGACTTCACATTTATATAAGCGCGATGCAATTACAACGGAGCACATTCTGCTCTGGTCTCTACCTATGATTGATGTCGTCGATTCTGCAGCACTGACTATCTACTCAAGTTGTCCTACCTGCGTTTACCAAGCTGTGTCACCAATTCTGCTAGTTTTCGGTCACGCCTATCTTCTTGTTGCTGCGTATTTAGTCTTACGTAATTGATCATCTATTAATCGAATTTCTACGTGTGCCAAAAATCTCGGTGCTGCCGCTGATCTTCAAAAAACCTAGTCAAGGCCTTCAAGCAACATCTAATGAATTGTGTGTCGTCAATGCTAATTGTTCACGTGCGTCTGCTGAAAGGGTCACCAACCAACGAACATGACACAAAAGCTTCTGTCTAGACGAACTTCTTGAAATCCATACTCTCTTAATATTTACAAACTCTTACAGAAATTGCCGCTGAATTTCTCCAACGCCCTATTAAAGCCATCCAGCTATAACTGCACATTCCGGATCTTTATTTTGTTTTAATAGAAACGTTGCGCAGCGCTCTAGCCAGTGCGTCACTATTTAAACTATTTAGCTAATGAATATCCACTTCATGCCAAATTGGAACTTGCAATGCTACGTGGATATTCGACTAGAATATTGCGACTTTGTTGAGAACTTAAACTTAAACAACAATTCTTTCAGCCTCCTTTCTTATCTTAGCTTACCTTAGACTCTCGGTCAGGTGTTCAATCTATTGCGTAAAGTAGGAAACCTTTAGCAAAATTTTAGTTAAGGCCAGTCAATGTGAGAGCTTGCTTTGTCAATTAACCCTGTAGTTTACTAAGTCGGAAGTGAAAACCTTGAAACAGACACCGAATTATAAATAAATGAAAACCAAATTTTGATTATTATCGTTTTTGCAAAATATTGCTCAATACACGTTTTACCAAGTCAAATACTTATCAATGCAATGTAAAACGAGTTACGAATTAATAAAAATACTAGTTAATTATTTACCATGGTACAAACAGACCTGACCGAAACCGAAACATCAAACTCATAAGCAAAACCAATATCTGCATAGGTTAAAGCAAGGTTTTGAAAAAATTGCACTCTTTCTTAAAGAAATGCTACGTATAAGAAAGCAGTGGAAATCATTCATGTTCAGTAGTTAAGATTAATAAATTTTCACACGATCAAGTATAAAAATAGACGTAAAATCATGCTGATGGTGTATGCCTTTATATGTATGTGATAATCACACCTTGGTTTCCTTACAACTCATACAGAAACGTTGCCTCATGTTGTGTTTTTATTACGATAGACTTCGTTTCAACTTTTAGTCTGTTCACAATTCGCTATTCTTCTACTGGTATCTATCAGATCATGTCTGGGTCTTCTCTTACTTTGACTGGTCGTGTCCCTCAGTCTTAACCCCAACTCAGACAAACTGTAGAAGGCACCGATTGAGCGACACAAATTTGTATGTGCCACTCTACTCAATGTATGCATATTTCAGTTATTTGCCAAATTTTGTGTTGTTCATTGTAAATGAGGTACGAGCATCATCGTCTGTAAATCAGAAGTTACACAGCAATCTGTCCTAAAGATTGTAGTATTGGTTGAAGTTATACGATTCATTTAGAGTTTGTGAGCTCCTACAGATAAGTCCGCAATACCAGAGATCCAATTTAGGCAACCGTATTTTTAATAAATTGGGTTACTTCAATGGCTCACTCTATAGATGTTGTCATACCATCAAATCATTAGCCTTGGAGGCTTATGCACTCGTATGCCGTACCTCAATCCTCATGGTATTGTAGTATGTATTGTGTTTATTGTAAGAGGTTTTGCGTGGTAGCTGTTCATTTAGTAATGCTATACCATTTCTACATATGCCTGATAGCTGATGTTGAGGGCCGTGTTTATGATTAGTCTTCGAATTTTTTAAAATGGGTAATGTTAGTTTGCTAAGCCGAATAATCATACGTATATTGTACACAATGTTGCAAAGCAAATTAGAATTCACTGTTAGTCCAAATTGACCGTGTTCTAGACAGCAACAAAATAATATATTGTCAACACAATTAACTATCTCAGTATATAAATAAACACAATAAATAAATCCAGAATGTCTTAACTGAATTGACATTTTCTTATGAATGAGAAATTGCACAAAATATATATATCTAGAATGTCTTGACGGAATAGTTAATAATTTTATGCGAATGATTGAAAAAGAAAAGAAAATATAAATCCAGAATGCCTTAGCATAGATATAGATAGTCAGAAGTAACGGAATACCACATAAAATATATAAATCCTGACTTTGAGCGTTAAGTCACATAAATCCATTGCATGTTACCAGTGTATTGCGCGCGGGTGTACTTTATTATTAAACAAAACCCTAATTGTTACAAATAAATTTGCAGTTCAAGAAATCTCAATTAAAACTTCTTGAAACTAACAGAGATTGTTGCTAAAATCACAGTTAAGAGAAATATTGTGTAAAACCAGAATTAGCATATGTGAACTTAAGGAAAATCATATCTGTCGAAATAGCCATAGTGTTAGCATCCTTTACAGACTCGGTATATATATTATATAGTGTGAGATAGCATTGAAGTCGTATTGTCGTTGACTTAAGATAATGTTAGCTTCACTATTACAGGTTTACACATTCGTCTAGGAGATTGTACCGTCCTATTATTCCACATTCTTCTACCAAATATATAGTGGTTAAAGGGCGTAATACCGGCTCCTACTGATGAGTCGCCAGTAAGTACGAAACGAATGTGAATGAGATTATACTTTCCGTTCATGCTGCCTTTGGTTTATCCTTCTGGTCACAACTGAACTAATTTTTTACAGCACTGTCGGGATTTCCGTACTCTCATAATGTTTGAATTGTCTTTTGGATGATTAAATGGTGTGTAAGAATGGCTTAGCTATATTTGTCATGTTATAACTTAATAGATTAGAACAATAAATGTTCTATTTATTATTTAATTTTGGTATTTACAAATATAAAATTTTTATTTGTTTGATTTAGTACTTTAATTTATTAAGATTTATAATTTATTCAGGATATCTTCATTGAAGTTAATTTTTGGGATTCAGTATTTTTTAGAATTATTATTATATGTGAGGTCACTGAGAATGTATATTATAACAGCATGATTTAGAGGGTGATACTTACTTTCAAAATGAGATACATGCAGCTCGCGCACAGGGGAATATGCCACGATTTGAGAATGGTAGGTTTGAGATTTACTCATTTGAATTTTAGTTTATTGTGTAATATTGTCTATGCTATTTGAATGTTTAGTTGTTAAAAGTGCCTTAAATTGTTTCTTGTTTGGTAAATGTTATTTTTGTAGAATAGGAATTAGTGCAACTACTGTAGATGATGATTCATGTACACTCGGTGATATGAATTTTAAAGAAAACAGGTATGTTATATTGCATTCTATTTTTCAAATAAAAGCTTGTTAAGTTGAAATTCAAGGTATTTGATAAAGGCAACTTCCAGTCGCTTAATGAAAATATCATTAAGGACTTTATTTTCCATGATTTGCTTGAAATTAAAGCATGTAAAATTTGAAATTGTCGTTGTATTGTGCTGACAAAAATTATATTGTATCTTGTGTAAACTTGCTTCTTGGTATTCTTCAGGGTTAAGATTTTTCTTGCTTATAGAGAGAGGATATAACGTTGGTAATTAAACGAACATTGGTTGTGCGGGCAGTGATAACAATTATTAAAATCAAGGTGCTTATATCAAGACTGCAACTTTGATCATAATAATTCTGCTATGAATTTTGCGTACTACTGGGCTATTTTGTTACTATTTCTGTCACGAGTAAATCTTAGCCAAGTACTAATATTTTAGATTCAAATGCATAAATAAGCAAACGGAAATTTTGAAGGGATTTCAGCCCATTTCTGCAATTTCAACAATTGGAATTTAATGTAACCATGTAAACAAAAATATTTTAAAGACAAGGTAAAGAATTACCAATAATATTTCTTTATTTTTCATATAAATTTAAATTATCTTAATTTTGTAAGTTTAAAACAGATAGCAACCACAATTCAAATTAAAATTTAACATAAATTAAACTTTAATCAAAATTTAGATGTACAGCCTGCGCCGCATTATTTGTATATGCTTTAAATGGTATAAAAATAAAATATGTAATATGGACGGTAACTGCTCAAGTTTGCAAATGGTTATCAAGCAAGATTTAGACATACTGCCTGGAGTTTCTTCTCCAACTTCCAAATAGTTTGCAATATTATGGATGAAGTAATAATAAGAGAATACAGTAAAGTAGGTGTGGTATTCTTGGAGAAGCTCCTACGTCTGCGATTGTCATACTCAGCAATACGCTATTTAATAAGAAATCATTCACAGTCTACGCTCAATACACTATTGCTAGCTATACTCGACCAGTACCATCTTCGCATTGACAACCTAAAATGTCCCGCTGTGTGACCTAGGTAATCATAATTTCACCTACGATTGCCCAATAGCTTTTAAACAGCCCCAGTCTCCTTATACACTCACTGTCTCTGAGGCAGGCCAACCGTTTTCAAAAGTAAAGACAAAACTTCGCCAAAATCCCACTGCGAGCAAATGTAACAGCTTGGAGGTTATCCGAATGCCATAGGCGTAGCCTGCTAACGCCCTTTCATTGCAATCTACTAACGCTAATAAAGCTTATGAAAACGTTGCTACAGTGTTTCATTTCTTGAGTTGGGAGGCTGGCTTCTTATTAGCATCATTATCACAAAACATCTTTTTTGTTCTACTGTAAAAGGAGATATTTCCTTTGACAAAATAAAGTAGAGGTTTATTGATACATTTAAAACACCACGGCAGATTAAAATGAATACTATTTAAAAAAAATAAATAATCGTCTAAATTCTAAAGCATTCTTTGTTTAAATCATTTCGAGTACATATAATGTTAAATTGTATGTGATTTCAGTTTTCTGTTCTTTGTCCCTGACTTGCGTGAGCTTCTTTGTTAACGTGTTGCAGCGATCTTGTTCCTTTACTAATGTTAATATTTTAATCCCCAAAATATGATCTTGCTACCTCGTGTGTATTCACTTATTCGAGCATATGGGAAATGGCCAGTAATAGGTAATTTAAATATTCTCTTTTTCGTATCGAATTTTTATTTAGATGAAAAGTTCAGAGTGCAGTGTTGCATATGAAGTACAATGTTCTATTTAATATTAAGTATATAAAACTGTGCTTAACATAGGATATAATCTTAAATTCCAGGTCACTGATAGCCTGTTAACAGGAGTCGCAAAAATTAGTCTGATAGACCTGGAAGGAAAGAGTAATTTATTAAACTACAGTTCATTTATCGATCAGCAAACACCAGACTTCTACAGCCACAGCAAGACTGGTACGGACATAGCATTTTTGAGGCAATCATTAGTTAATAGGGCGACAGCCTATAAAAAATATGGCAAACGTGCCAGTCCAAATTTCATCAGTCTGCCAACGTGCAAATTGTAAAACTAGTTAGAGATGGTCGGAGATGCCAAAATACTATTTTTCGTTTATCATAGTGTGGGATTAATTCTTTGCATGGATAGCTAAACCAGAGAATTTTAGGATCACTCTTGTAGGTTTCAGAGATAAAACAATGACCGAATTTTAAAGGATATTCTATCCGGGAAGTTTAGCACATATATGCAAATTGCTGCGTCTATAGAAGATGGGGTGTCAGCTTCCTTCAGAATTATATTAATGCCTATGTGCGAAAGATTGTGGATTAAAAATTTTCCAAGATGTGGCAAATAATATTTTACAGCTGATCTACCAACAAGGAGTATAGCCACACAAAAGGTCTTTGAGTCAATGGCGTTTGGTTGACCATGAAAACTCAGAGAGCTGGACGGCGTGTACTGATTAAAAGAACTTTAAGTACATATTATGAAAGCAGATGCTGTCAAGATGCAGAAAGTGAGGTCAAATATAGAGACATTCCTGGCCGTAGAGAACGAAATTTTCGATAAACATGGAAAAGTCACGAATATAAAATATCAAATTTATGAAAGTGAAAAGTATAGATCGCAATAACTAGATCAGAATAGAGAGTGTAGACGCCAAAGGAGTCGCTCAAGCAAACGTTTAGTAGTGCCACGCGGATAGTGTTAGGCACATTGTGAATTTGAATAGTGGGCTAATTGCTTAGCGAAAGCTGTCTTTACTCGCGTTTAGGTAGACCCATATTGAAAAGCAGCTCAAAAGGAATGGAGAGAAATATCTCAACAAAAAACGCTGAGAATTCACGCTAGTAGGAGCCGTAGTGAACATGTATAACAAAGGATAAATGATCTGCCTAGAGGTGGCATACTTAAGACGAGATCGAAGTTTGCGACGAAAGAAAGTAGCACAGAGACAACCGAAAAAGTGTTCGATTCTGCTCAGTTTGAGATTTGTAAACGTTGAAGGGCTTTCCAGCACTAAATTTATTATTTGAGATGAATTGATTGGTCAGGAATTTCTCATAGTTAGGTCTGATGATGTGGAATCAGTTTGTCCAACTTTTAATTATCAACTGTAGACAACCAATATTAGTCCAGTAGAGATTTACGGGATGAATGAGCTATCGGGAACTTTGGGACATCGAGATTCCACTAAGTCTAATTTTCTGGTAGCCGATGCTAAGGACCAATTCAGTGATCGGATTTCCTAACCCATTTCACATTTGACATTAGATTCCAAAACTAGGACCATTAGAAAAGATGCAGGGGCATTAAAACATGGAATCTGATACATCAGTGGTTAGATCAGTTTGTTTACCCCGTCCAACAGTCGCAGATGATTTTTCTGATATCATCGAGAAACACTTTGCAATGTTTCAACCTTTTATTGCCAAACAAGATGGATTGAAGAAAGGAAAGGAACACTAAGTTGAGTTGCTGACTCCTTTGCCAAGTTTACCCATGGCCCAATGTTTAACACAATACAAGCAACAGATCGCTATTGCCAAATTTTACCAACTGCGCAAATAGTGAATGAGTGAGACGCCAAATTTCAAAGTTACATCACCAATAGTGGTGGTTCATAAAGCCGAACTGGGACAATGGAGGGTTTATGTGACCTATCGTGTATTAAACCTAGTGACTAAGGAAAGACTCTTATCCTCTTCCTAAACGAAGCCCTCTGCTCCGAGGCATGGTGTGATATGAGGGTTATTCAAACTTGGATCTCGGAAAGTGTTTTGTCATATACCCATAGAATAAAGTTGTACAGCATTCACCACAGTCAGATTTCCAGGAGGAAGATCGTATGCATTTCTTTGAAAGCCTTTTGGTTTGAAAGATGCCAGTCACAAATTAAAGAGTTTGGCTGAAGAAATCCTGTTGAATTGTAAATTTAAGCGCGTGAATATAGTCAAATACATAATTTTCAGTCGATCACATGAGGAACAACGGAAGTACTTGAAAATGATTTTGACTAGACCGTAAAAATATTCATTAAAGGATTAGACTTCTTCACGGTAATGTTGGCTAGAGACCAGACAGTGCACGCAAACTCGCGAATTTCAAGCCTTTGTTATAAGAAACTTCTAGAAATCAAACTAAACCGGATGTTGAGTTACGCGTCAAAATATTTCAATAGCCTTATGATATATGACATCCATCCGTAACAGCCAATATTTGATTAATTAAAGACAGATGTGTATGGCTGAATATGTCAAAAGACATATGGGCTTGGGTAATAAACCTCTAAGGTTTGGAGATAAATTCGAAATGGTGATGTATGTAGAAGAAATTATTTTCTCCTACGAAAATACAATAACAGTTTATTGACGAATTAAACCACCGTCGTTGACTAAAACGAATATTATTAAAAAATCGACATATTTGCTTAAATTCGTGAACATATTTTTATACTTTTGAAATGTGCCTGACTTCAATTTTCTGTATTTTGTGCCTGACTATCGTGTAGCAGACATGTTGAATCATTTATCAATTTTACACTTTTGATCCTCACAACATACTCTTGGTACCTGGAGGTTATTTTCTTAATGGAGCGTATTTAAACGGTCAGGATCAGGTAGTAAAATTATGTATTTCCTGTCGAATCTCTTTCTAGAACAAACTTTCGGCGTGCAGAGTTGCGTATTAAGTACACTGTTATATTGCCCAATACAAAATTAAGTATGTGTAACAAGGTGGCTCATCTTAAATTTGACGACACTAGTAACACTATCCAAGTAGTTGCATGTATGAGTCTGATAGACTTGGAAGGAAAGATTAATGCATTGAATTACAATTTATTTATCGATCAGCAAACACCAGACACACCAAGGTTGATACGGATTTCGCAACTTTGTGGTTCTTATTAGTTAACAGGGCAAGAGTTTGATTTGCCTTTTATCATCAAGAAAAAAAATTGCCCTCGTCAGTTCAGATTCTTACTGACGATGCCAATTTAACACACTTGCTCGAATTACTTAAAAGGTAAGTTCGTCTAACATTGAAGACACTGGCAAAATTGAATAAATTAAAGTTCCGAAAATTGAAAAAATAAACTATTGACATTTATATTTTAATGCGCTAGACATCCCCACGCTTGTTCAAATTTGGTTGTTTCTTTCCTATCACCAAGAAAATTCTTGTATCTAAATTTAAAATCATTCTTTCGAATGAAAAGACAGTTAACTTTGTAAGCAATGTCGGCTGCATTAATTCAAAAGTGCGAGTCTACCTTAAACTTTTTAATATTTTATTATTTGAGCTGATATCGCAATTGAAGATTTCGGAAAATATGATAGCAACCGTAATTTGGTAACATATTTTTAAATTTCCATGTGCATACTTTGTTTTTTAGTTGAATTATGTATTCTAACTGGTCCCGCAACTCTGGAGCCATCCTTAAACTGCTTTTAGAAAATGTTATTGAAGCCAGATTTTCCGTTTACTTTGCAAATTTTCTGGACTTTATTTTCATTCTACATTTGCCTCTAGCTGTTTTCTTTGTGGGTATGCCGTCAAACCTGAAGATTGAACTGAAAATAATGCCCCGACAATTTGGAAAAGTTCGGAAATTGCGGTTTAAATAACATTTACAGACAAGTGGTGTAAGGACGACTTCAGAGTGATGTGACCAGTGAGAACCCATCAATCATTTAAAAACAAGCTTTGCTCCTGGAGATGTAAAGTAATCAAGATTTTACCAAACTACGAATTCTATTAATTGTTCAGCAACCATGAATTGTTGTATCAGCTCAAACAATGACAGCACAGTGCAAATTACTATTCTTTTAAAGGAATACATCAATCCGAATTATTTAACTTTCAGTTAACAATGTTTTATCACAGTTTATCTGTCGGTTTATTTTATCGTCCTTTAAATTTTTTATTAGTGATAGCAAAATAATGTTTGATTTTTTCAATCTGTTTTATTCTTCTGTCAAAACGTTGCGCTGTTTTTTGTGTCATCAACCTTTTTAATGCCAACCGGTGCAAGTTAGCGTAAACAATTCGCTTATGTGGCTCCTTAATTTCACTAAGTTGAGTCGATTTCTGTACTATGTGTTACGAGATCACAATCAGGTCGACGGTGTCCTCTTCAATAAAGGACTAATAAATGTCTATCACGACAAGGCATTCTCCGATTTAAATCATATAATAATGCCTTTTCTTCTATTTATTTATTCTGCCAATCCGAAACCCGAAAAATATGCAGACATAGCATCAATTGGGAGACCACAAGCATAATTCGGGATACTATAATTTGGACAAAAGAATTGAATTCAGAGTTCCTAAAATAATATATTTCGCTGTACAAAATGTAAATTATTCTCAAAATGTTTAGCCAATTCCATCCACCGAATATGAACTATAAACAAGCTAAACACTATACAAAGCGCTCAATAATCTGGCCTGGAATGTAAGATTGCGCACTCAATCTTCATATTGCACTCGAATTCTTTATTGTATTGAAAATCATATTCGGTTTACTCATAACAGAAAACGATTTTTGTCAAAAGGCGCATGCTAATTGCTCGCAGAAATTTGCAATTATTTAATCCGAATTTTTCCACAAATTTTTCAATAATAACAAATAAACAGTTAATGATCGTGACTGCATAGACATTGTGATACCAACATATCCAGTCAAGTTCAATTTATGCGAGACTGATAGAGGTGAGAGCAGCATATCTAACTTTGATTTCCATATAAGTTGAATGCGTTTTGATCCCCGCTAGTCAGTTTGCCGTCGTACTCTGATGATGATCGTGGAAGATCGAAACGTGTCAGTGCGTTACGGCTGGCGATAGTTTTGATATTTTGTTCGACAAATGGTTAAATACAATGGGATTCGTGTTTATTTCAAGCTCGCAAACTTGATTTAAAGAATTGTTACCACCACCCGCGCAATAAATTATTGTTAAATCAAGAATATTACATCTTGAAAACAATTAGATCAGTACTGCATCTGCTTTAGCATGATTGTTATATCTGGATTATAACCATTTCACTTTATTTTCCGAAGACTGAAACAGCAGTCTCTTAATTACAATTCAACCTTCAACATTACTTAGATCAATAATCTATACTATCCAGAAAAGTGGCGTTTCGTAGATTTCCTCATTTGTCATATCTAAGAAATTCCGTCATTTGCCAAAATTCTGAAGAAGAATATTTACAACAAAATATTATCTTAAGTTCAATCAAAAAATATTTTCTATACTTAATTAGATTATGATGGTTTTCTGAATTGGCTCCCTACGCTCACTTTTTTACATGCTATTTTTATATTTCATAAAAACACGATTTTACTATTCATTTTATGGATGTTTTTACACCTTTTAAAGATTTTGTCACTTTCTTGCAAATAGATGTCTTATTGTATAAAGTTTATACCTTACTGTGTGCAAGTTTAATTTTCTGTAATCGATCAATGGCAGTAAGAACTAGTACTGGACTCTTAAATCAACTCCATTACGTTAGAGTATTTGAACAGCTCAGTTTATAACCCTTTACATTTTAACCAAGAACTTTCCCGGATCTCGGTAGCAAACAGCCAATTTAAGCTTTTTGTTCATGGCAAAAATATGATTGCTATGTTTTAATTTTCCGATGCCTCAAGCAATCTTGAATTGTTAATTAGTCAGATGGCATCTTTGCCACATGCCTCGCTTAAAGAGATTTCGTTTAGCCTCAACGCGGAAAAGCATGCATGATAAAACATGATTCCGATTAGAACTTAAATTCTCTAGAAACCGAATGAATGATTCGGCCAATAAACTCTCTTCACATAGATCTATTTAATCTGTGTCTAAGTAGAGCACCCTACCCAACGATTAATCTTATTTAATGTTATTTCACACGCCTTATATTCTGTACCAATAAGTTTAGTTTCTGTTGTTGACATTGACTGTTTCTGTTGTCTTAAAAATAAATTGCATATTAGTTAATAAAGCGTCTCTCTTATAGTCATAACAGTTGAGAATGCCTCCTATTGGCTAATCTGTTACGCTTGTATGCATTTCGCCGTCCAAGTGTTCCCTTTTTTTCATAAATTTTAAACCTATATTTAGTCATATAATTTGTTTCTGTTACGCTACCTGTATGTGACGCAAGTTTGTATGTACTCAATTAAATTACATAAGATCTCCGAAATTATTAATTAAGTTGGACTATTTGCAATAGGAAAAAGTGACTTGAACTTATTACATGAAGAAATAATCTTCCAAAATTACTCTTAGTTCAAAAAAGAAGCTTACCCGCTCATACTAAATAAATTTTTAAGGGACTATTTTGATTATAATTGTAGCTTGCTCTTTTGGAAGTTTTAATTAACTCTGATACTTACATGTTTAACTCCGGTCATTAAAACGGAATTTTGTGAAATGAAATATTTGGTCTTCTTGCTCCTAGCTTGATTTTTATGCTAGCGCCTGTTGAAAAATGTTCAAAGACCCTTTAAACACCTTCTTTATACATATGCATATTGTTAGCCCTAATTTTTATACCAATATTTGTCTGTACTCAGATTTTTTAGGAAATTTTCATGGGAATTCAAGGTTTCCAAACTCACTGTTTTCTGTTTTAGTCGTCGTGCAGGCGTCTTCATATATATATATATATATATATATATATATATATATCATTAGTAGCTTTGATGTAATTGGTGAACCGCCTGCGGTGGAAGTCGTTTATCAACTCTCGCGTTTTCTAGACAAACTGCTTCCGCAACCCAACATAATCCGTCGGATTATATCTCCAAAGCCATGAACACATGTAAGCAAGTTTAGGTACGAGCGGACGCGTTAAAGTACTCTCTAAGGTCAAAATACGCCGAGCTTCACCCGATAATAAAGCAAGGTCTCAATTCTTTTGTTAATGTCTACACAGTAATTCATATATCGCTTTCAATTGGCAGATTGTTGCTTGCATTTGAATTCTGCTTTGAGATCCCAATTATAACAGGAAGTTTTAACGATCAAGAACAAGTGTCAACATCATGTCAAATGTCAACAAGCAGATCAGACCATCAAAATCGAAGTAAAATGACAGAAACAACTTCAAAACATATTCAAGAAACGAGAACAAGACCACGTCAAAGAACTTGATTTGAACTTAACGTAAACATCGTCAATTTTGGCGGCAGCTGCCTTAGTCCCTCGTTAGAGGCATTTTTATTTCTCTATGTATATAAGAATATTTTTTGCAAAATTAAAATTTTTTCGTAATAAGTTGTTTGCGTTAATGTCCGTATTCGTTTAGGTTACTCAATCAATTTATCTAGAACAAATATTTGAAGTTTATTGCGCACACAGTTGATAAAGCGGAATTTATTACAGCAGTGGGCTGGCCTTCGTCTATATTCAGCGTTGTTTAATACAGACGATTGATAGCTTGCTACAGAGTGTGCTGACATGACACTATTAACTTTTACTGGATAAATCACACCAAAGTTTTCTGTACGATATTTAGCGTGCGTTTCTTCATGTGCACAACCTAGCCTTACCAACGGTATATAAATAGTCACAGAAAGTATATTTCTCATAGTTTGCCATCTCATACAATGCATGCGAAGTTTCTGATCAGTACGTTTAATTAAAAATAGAATGCTATTATATTCAATATCCGACTATGTACGATACCATTGGCGTTCAATTTTCTCGAGATATTTCTAGAAAACCTAAAGATATGTTCCTAATTGCGAATGAGAATAAGCCTATAGACTAGCGAAGACCAGGTAGAAATGCTAACAACCTTCTAGCTAGATAACGTCTGTTTAATTAGTAACCGCGCAGGGAAACTTATTGTGCTGTATTCTATATATTGGAAAGCAAAACAAGATAGAAATATGTAAACATAGAGAAGAGTGTGAAAAAACGGAAACCAATTGCCGTGCGTCACATCCATTTCAAGCTCAATGCCTGAATCTGCATATTCTGCTTGCATAAATCATTGCAATTTGTTTATATATATATATATATATATATATATATATATATATATATATATATATATATATATATATATATATATATATATATATATATACGTGTGTATATATATGTCCATCATGTTTATTAATCATTAAGGGCTTTAGATTGATCGTAACCATTAGTGAGTCAAAAATAAAAAACGAAATTATATAGGTCTTTCTCAAATGAAGTTACCAATTTTATTTAAATATGGTTTCGTGAATGGTATAGTGAGCATTATAATGTTTTTTGATAGAGGTGTTGAAGAAATGCAGAAACACCAAAATGACAAACAACAGTCAGCAATGATGGATAATCCACCATTTGCTGTGGTTAGTACTAATTATATTAATGCCTTAGAATTTATGGTATTAATCACAAGCCAGCCATTATGGCGATCTACAAGGCGTGTTCGTAGAAACGAGAATCAATCTGATTATTTCGGAAATATTAGTGCAATTCATAAAACCTCGTAATATTATCGTAGATATGTTAAGTTTGCTAATTCCATTGCACTACAGAGAAAGACATAATTCAAAGTACAAAAATGGTTAAAAAACGCAAATTTCCTCCAATAAGACCAATTATGTCAATGATTAAAATATCATTAAAAAATTTTTCGGTTGAGCTGAAGACAATCCTACAATCATTACAAATTTTAATGCAAAAGTATAGGGTATTTGCGGTATTTCGAAGGATAAATTAAAGTCAGCATGAACGGAAGGTATTACCTCATGTGCACATTCGTTTCGCGCTTGCTGGCGACTCATCAGTTGGAGCCGGTATATAGCCCTATACTCACCATATGTTTGGGTGAGGAATGTGGGAAAATTAGAAGGTATAATCTCATACGAATATTTAGACCTGCGGTATTGGAGCTAACCTTAGCTAAAGTCTTCGACAATGCGACTTCAAAGCCAACTCACTATATATAATATATACCGAGTCCGTAAAATGTATCAACACAATGGTTGAGTCGATACATGATACCAATACTATGGTTGCTGGGATGGTATATGGTACCAACACAATAGATTTCAAGGTATACTAAAGTTCACTAAAGTTGGGAATTACAACAAATTCTGAACAACCGTTATTCCAGCAACTTTATTAGTTATAGTAATCTTACTCCAAACCTGGTGGACTTTTAGGTGATCTACAAGGCAAAAAGCACAAACGAATCACGCACAGCGATAGCTTTTGTATGAAACATTCTTAATCCTTATTTAAATTAAAAAAGGTAATTCGTTCATCATTAAATTGCAAACTATTGAATTTTTTGGTGCGCAAAGAGTACGTGTATGTGTGTGCATTCCTCAAATACATTTTATGCTTACGGTTGTTGACTGTGCAATTAATCCAAATTAATATCCATTGCTTACCAAAACTTGATATATATATATATATATATATATATATATATATATATATATGTATATATATATATTTTACCTGTTATCACAGTCGAGTAGAATTTTAGCGAAAAGCAAATTGCTTTTGGTAAACTAGATTTTATAAACCTGCTTAAAAATAATTTTACGCCGCAAGACATGATTTATTTCTCAAAACAAATAATAAAAATGTTTAAACTAAAATTTATACATTAAATATTAAAAATCAGTTGAATAATGAATAAATAAGTGCAATGTAGACATCAAGGCACTAAAAATACTGTTTCACCTCATTAGATAGATATTAACTTAAAATAACCTACATATAAAATGAAAATGAAGTCAAGATAGTCGAAATTTTATATCAGAAGAAACTCTGTTAAAATTATATGAAATCCCGAAACGCGCGTCTTCATCAAGTAATTAATTCGAATATTTTAAAGTATTATCAAATAAAAATTCATTTTCACATGCAACCATAATTCTATCAAATTTTATACAAGATGTAATAGCTTAATATAGGGAAAAAATACAAATATATTTCAACTCCAAGGAATAACAAAACCTCAAATTAAACTTGCTTGTACACAGTCAGACATGTTGAGAAGTAAGTATGTATTAGGTTTTGCGAACCTAGTAACAAATTAGTTCAGTTGTAACCAGAAGGATAAACCAAAGGCAGCATGAACGGAAAGTATAATCTCATGCACATTCGTTTCGTGCTTACTGGCGACTCATCAGTAGGAGCCGGTATTACGCCCTTTAACCACTATATATTTGGTAGAAGAATGTGGAATAATAGGACGGTACAATCTCCTAGACGAATGTGTAAACCTGTAATAGTGAAGCTAACATAATCTAAAGTCAACGACAATGCGACTTCAATGCTAACTCACACTATATAATATATATATCGAGTCTGTAAAGGATACTAACACTATGGCTATTGTGTTAGTAACTGATACCTTTTTGAAATCGATGAGTACCGGATACTAACACTATGGTTTCCGAGTCTGTACATGATACCAACCTGATGGATATAAATTTATGCTAAAGTTCACCCAAATTGAGAATTACAACAATTTCCGAACACCTGTTACTCCAGTTAAACCATACACTCTGGCCTTCATCGATATCAGTTATCACATTTCGTAGTAAGCATGACATCATTCAATTCAATTTATTACAGTTAAATACTGTTTGTTGCGAAGAACTAATATACAGTGTATTAGGTTTTGCGAACCTAGTAACAAATTAGTTCAGTTGTGACAGAAGGATAAACCAAAGACGCCAGACGAGAGAAATCTCATGCACATTCGTTTCGATGCTTACTGGCGACTCATAAGTAAAACCGGTATTACGCCCTTTAACCACTATATTTGGTAGAAGAATGTGGAATAATAGGACAGTACATGCCTTTGGTTTATCCTTCTGGTCACAACTGAACTAATTTGTTACTAGGTTCGCAAAACCTAATACATACTTACATATATATTAGTTCATCGCAACAAACAGTATTTAAATGTTGAGGATTAGTTAATTAAGAAAAGTGAAAAATTTAAAAAAAATCAAATTGACTGTTCTAAAAAGTACATAATTAACAAAAATGAAGAATGTTCTTAAATTAGCTTTATGAACACTAATAAATTAAACTTTCATACAGAAAATATAATTCTATAAATGTAGAAATTAGCATATCCTCTAGCTAGACCGTGTTACATTACTCGCCACCAAAATTGACGTCGTCAACGTCAAATTTAAATCAAAATCGTGGATGGGTCTCGGTCTCATTTATTGAGTATGTTTCGAAGAGGTTACTTTCATTAGACTTGGTTTTTATCTTTTAACATGTAAATTAACAGTTGACATGATAATGGACCTTGTTATAGTTTAGCATCAAATTATGTTTTACTTGGTGACTGAATACGGAACTCAAATGCAGATTTAAATTGTTCAATGAATATCTGTTTATGATTCCTTTTATAATCAATCACATAGAACTTGAGACTGCGTATAATTATCATATTGGACCCTCTATATTTTGACTTCAGTTTAAATTGATTCGTACATGGTCTTGTTTGCAAGTGTCAAATGCCAATGAAACATAAACAAGCGGTCGGCGGTCTCCGTTTGGTTGCGGACGTAGATTAGTTAGAACACACTGTATTTGTGGTGTAATTTTCGCCCTGTTAGCTCATTACTAATCTGCAAACCGCTTAATAAATCTGGAGAGATTTGCGGATTGTGACCAAACTTGATTTATGAAATTGATGCCTTAATATTAGCACGATCCCTAGAAGGCAATCCTAGTAATTCTATTGGGAGTGCGATGCTCACATAATGCGGCATTTTACACACGATGTACTTGTTCCACTGGAGCGCTACATTTGCGATTTAACGCTAATTTTCGTCTCAAGTTGATTCCTGGAAATTGGAAAATTCGCATCGTGATATTGACATCTTTGCTGCAAATTATTACATTTGCTATTACGAATCATGCTACACACTGTAGCATAAACGCGTTGGCAATGACCTCCGTATCTTGACCAGCTAGTGGTATTACTTTGAAACATCTTGTAAGTCGATCATCTATAGTCATGCAGTATTGTAAAACACGTACTTCAGCAAGAGAAATAATATCAATTTGGATAAATCCTAAATGGACGTTTGGCAGCTCAATACGGCCAAATTCTGACTGCATAAGACGAAAGACTTTGGAGAGTTGACAGAACCTAGAATCTTTAATCTATTCAGAAATATCTCGTCTGATGTTGGGCTAAAAGAAACGTTCTTGTAGCAATACCCTCGTATCATTCAAACGTCTATGACTAATACTATGATATTGAGCACATATCGCGAGACGACATTTGGGTAATATGCTATGACCTTCGAATCGTCTAGTAAATAATTAGTAAACTACCTAAATTGGTGAAAGAACAGCACCCATTCAGAAAGCAATATTGATTATCAAATTTGAAGAAACTGTCTCTTGACTTAATAAAAGGAAAATTTTCACTATATTGCATCATATAAAAAAGTTTAGTGGACACCTGGACGACAGAGAATGGACGAGAGGCTTAACTAAGGTCGTTGAAACGCCGTTATATTGAATATGTGAGATCATCAACTTAAGCCACTGCGGGGTAAATGAGTCAATTTGGGATCTATTGACAACTTCAACAAGAAGAGTAAGGTGGTTCAAACTCAGTAGAGCACTCGTTCTGACAAAACAGCCATATAGATGAAAATGGAGTTTATATTTGATGACAATAGCTGCTTGATTTCCATAGTCAGCAAAACTAGGAGCCAGGACATTCATAAATTGTCCTCATCACCACACATATCAGTAGAAAGATTGGATATGGAAAAAAAATTTCCATGATATCTAGGATATTCATCAGCAGGGCTGGAGTTATCCGTGTCCGGAAAGTGGATGTTTGCTATTTTGTACATATGGAACAGTTGACTTTTGATGATTGCATATTTCAGAAGTGAGTCGAGAACTGTTCGAATACGGTTTTAGAAATAGAATGTTTTTCTGCAGATCATTTTTTCAATATGATCATCATTAATTCGGCCTGTGAGAACGCGGGAAAATGACGAGGCTCCTTATTTTTAGTTACGTGCCAGGTTGTTACACGCCTTAAATAAAGTGCTTAACTTGGTCGCCTAAGTAGGACGATAAGACATCATGGACCTTGGAAAGCACGAAAATAAGATGTCAGGAATGATTTATTCTCTCCAGGAAATAGCATTACAGAATCGACTAAACTCTTTCTTGCCAATCAAATGCCTGAATGTTTATGAATTCACTCTCGGGTTAAAAGACACGAGAAAGATAAGAAAGGATATTTTCCACATTTGGACGTCGGACACATCTTTGTTGGATAGAACACACTCAAGTTTTTTGTTTTATCAAGTTTTCATCAGAAAACCGAAGCCACAGATTGTTTTTTTTTCGTTAAGTTGTGTCGATTATCAAACAGTTGGAATGAGTATCCTACAACGATTTACTAATCGGATAGCTGAGAGAAAGTAAGAAAAAAATTATTGAGCCCCATGAGTGTCAAAAGTTTTTAGGTGATTCGGAGGCCGATAGTTAACACAAATAAATTGGCCTTGATCTAATATCACTAGCTGAAATGCAAAGAATTCCAGTCCCTGTGAGTTACAGCTAGTTTTGCGCTTACGCACAAAAGAAGACCGAACGTATGAAGCAAATCTACCCTCGTGGCTAACAGCTATGTTGCTTCGAAACAAGGTATATCTGTTGACGAGGAGAAGATAATCACAATGTATTGCAAAAGAAGGCCAAATTTCGATGTGAGTGAACATATCCGGCTAATATGTGAGATTGATATGTCCACAAATGATTAACTTTTGGTGTAGGTTATCTGCAGCTGCTAATGATTGCAGAGAGAATTCCCGGTTTAAGATGATTAGACAAGAAAGGAAAATCGTGCGAGAGATTTACTGCAGCAGCTGGAGCTCGAGCTTAGGCTGATAAGTGTGACTGTTTTCTTGTCAGGCGATTGAGGAGTTTGATGGTTTTGAACTCAGGACGAATGAGGTCATGCGGAGCTCAAGCAGATGGACTGATGCTGCGTCACTAAAATGGAAGTAGTTAAAATTAGCGACGAAACTATTTCAGATGTTGTTTCCATTCTCCTGGCGAACGTTAGTAAGTTTGCAAGAAGAGAATATTGCAGGTGATAATATAGTGGCTTAATCAAACACATAGATCTTACGTTTTGATATTGCAGGATCAGGACGCAACGCCTTTATTTTTACAGTTGTTGGTTTTGGGACCACCGTGCCAGTCATGATGTTGGATAAGTGCAGCAGTTTCAAACCGGCACTGAGCGTTTAGATAGGAGGCTCGTTGTTTTACGTCATACGCAGCCTCGAGGAAATCTGTGGTATATACAGCTTGTCGTTTAAGACAACTAATTTTAAATCTTAATTAAAGGACTACAGTTTGAACGTATATTAAAGCTTTAAACATTTTAAAACCATATAGTTTAACCGGAACAATATAATGATTGTAATGTTAGTCTTCTCATATAATTAATTACCCAGACGGCTGTTCGGTAGACTTAATATTTCCGTATTTTAATATCACTATTGTCGCCCCATTACATAAAACACGTGGAACGTCTTTTATGGATTATTGATTCGAATATTTTTAAATATTATCAAATAACCACTCAATTTCATAAACACCCGTAATTCGATCAAATTTTGTACAAAATGTAATTGCTAAATGAAGGCAATATGCACAAATTCATTAAAACTGTAAGGTTTAAAACAAGCTTATTTTAATCATGCTCGCACTCAGTCTAATTTATAAGTAATTAAGTACCTAAAGTGGAGAAATTAAGCAAACTTAAGAGATTTTTCTGGAACATTGAAATGATTAAAAAAATGAAGTCGACGATAAACTTAGAAATATGAGTACTAATAACCATAACTGTCAAAGCGTAAATATCGTTCTAAAATGTATAAAATGACAGTAAGATAGACCGTACCGTATATATATATATATATATATATATATATATATATATATATATATATATATATATATATTGTTTTTTCGTTGAAAGTTTATAACATAGCTTGACTATAGCTCTTAGAGTTCATTAACACTACTCCTGTCCCTTTATCTGGCTTAATGAGTTTGAATTTTTTGTTTCGCTTTAACTCATTTAGTTCGTCCAGATACCTTCTAGTGATCAGTTTATTGACTTTGACTTGCATATGACCAATATGGTTAGTTGAATCTTTTTGTCTAAATAGGTGTCCTAGGTGCTCCACCTAAAATAAAAAAAGACTAACCGAGATACATTAGTTAGCATATAAATTAAATTGTGTTTAATGTGCGGTAGTGTGGCTCAGTGGTTTGAGCAGCAGATTCCGCAGCAGACATACCCAGGTTTGAGCCCTGTCCGCGAAAAATTTTATGAAATAATACGTAGTTGCACATATAAATAAATAAATAAATAAATTCGGTTTTAATTCGAGCCTTATTGAAAATCATGGTAGCGTTTCCATATGCATAAATAAGTAAAATGTTATCAGACACAAAAACCTTTTCTTTTTCATATTCATCTCAATATTTACAAATAAATCTCTCTCTCTCTCTCTCTCTCTCTATATATATATATATATATATATATATATATATATATATGTATATCGTATTTATTATGATTTTATTTCCTACATTAAATAGCTGTTATCTATTAAATTATCCTATGTTGAACAAATAGCAGTAAATTTGGCAAAATTGTTTCACTAGTATATAACAATAAATCTGTAATTATGCAACATGAGCAAAATTACATATAAGAAATGTCACAAGATTTGATTCAAATGGCCAACTAAACGTAGAACTGTACCACACCGATGTTTTCACATGCTTCCAAACGGGGAATTGACTATTTTTAGCCTAAATTTAATCGGTTTTCAACAGAAGCGATTAAGCACATTTAAAACAAAAGTAGTTAACAAAAGTTATTTTAATAGGGGTCGTCTTATTTACTTTAACTGAATGATAGGCTATCCAGAATTATAGGGTGGTATAAAACTGAAAATTTTCTGAAGCGTGCGGTACAGTGGCGCTATGGATAGTCACAAACTTCGAAGCAGAGTGGCCAAAGTTTGAGCCCTGTCGAATGCAAAATTTTAAAAAGTAATTGAAGAGATCCCCACAATGATGACATCAGTCCACTTATTGAATTGCCTTCGCTACGTTATGCAATACCTAGTTTATACTGACAAATGGATATAAAATACGGTTTGTGTTTATGCCAAGCTCACAACCCTGATTTAATAAATTGTTATTAGCGCCCGCACAATCAATTATCGTCTAAATATCATACATTCCAGGAATTGATTAATCGTCTATGCTTTCATGTAGAACAGGGCTACTTGTAGATGAAATAGGCTTGGATCTGAGATTGAATCAGCCTACATAAGTTATGTTTGCCGAACAGTAAAAATCAGAGCAATAAAGAAGTGCAAGTTCTGCAAGTTTGTATGAAGGTAGTGCATGATAAGATAGAAATTACATTTGAATGCGGCCTATTACATTATGTAAAATTGTTTGAGAACAATTACAAATTTTTTAGAGGTATTAGTAAATTCAGAAGACATTAAAAGGTATTAAAATTAAGCAATCATTCATTGCGCTGGTGGTGATAACAGCTATTGGTTGATAGTGATATACATCACGTCTTACTTCAATAGAAATAAGAACCGATTCCTTTTCATATTCTTTTCAAGTATCTACAAATGAACATCTCTTTATATATATACATATATATATATATATATATATATATATATATATAAAATTTCTAACTTTGTAGATCTGAGAAATTGGCCAAATTGACTGGGTGCTTCGGAGACTGACACACTATCTACTGCACTGCATGGTCCACATTACACTTTATGTTAAGTAATGTTCCAACTTATTATTTTGGTTCACCTTCATCTCAAATAGAACAAATTTGTATATCTTAAGACATGTATTTCTAACAAGCCACTCATCGGACCGTCAACATACATAAGACCCAATGCAAATTTTAAAAGTGATATAATTTAGAGGATTAATGGCAAGGCTTTGATCATGTATTTTCAGTGAATATAAATTGAAAATGACATTAGGGAGCAAAAGCAACTCATTCAGTAGATCAGTTTTGTTCATATTTCGAGCTCAACAATTATTATCCAGAATTTGCGGTAGACAGTTTTCAACCCCGGGTGCATTAATTTGGAAATGTTGGTCTCTGTCTACTGCACCATCCATGCCGCAAACTATAGGAAATATATTTTTATATACCAACTTATGTAAATTGTGACCCCTTTATTCAGTTAAATAGAATAGAATATAATAGAATATCTTTATTTGGATTCAAACCACACATGTTCCATCAAATAGATAATAATATTGGAAAATGTACAATATAAAAAGATATACAATCACATAAATATGTGCAATTAGTCTCATATAGATAAGTTAATCACGCTAATTATGATGTACGATATATCACCATCAGAAAATTCAGCAGTAATATCACTACATAAGTCATATAAATTTTGATACAATTATTATGATAAAGGAAAAACGGTCTTTTTAATTAATCCTATTTATACACTAATTTATCATATAAATAGTTATAGAATCATCATCGAAATTCAGGAAAAATGAAGGTATAATTCGAGTGTTACATTATGCACAAATGAGAATAATGACTATTAATTTATTATATGTAGTGTTGAATAACACATATTTTGTATCTTCTCAGATCTGAAATTCTTTATAGCCACCTACGATCTAGCAATATACAACGAACACCAGTAAAATTGAATCATTTATATTTAGATTTGATGGTAAATGCCAAGGATTTTGATTATATATGTTGTCAGTATATTCCAAACAGTATATCAGTTAGCAAAGGCAATCCGTCAAGCAGACTGGTATCGTCCATATTGAGAACTCTTCAAATAATGTCTGAAATTTGCTGCGAAGTGGACACATATCGGGTCAAATTTGCTTTGGAGCCTTGGACACATTTCACACGCGCTGCAGAGTGCAAAAAAATTCAGTGTTATATCAACTTAATAGATTTGTTAATCCTTGTTTCAATTGTAACCCGTTCGGAATCTATTATGACCTGAAGTTCTAAATTGCCGCTCCGATCAATCAATATTCAACAAACACCGTGCCACTTTTAGAAGTTTACTTGATTTGATGTCAAGTGATAAGATTTTAATTATAGAAAATGTGTCCAAATAAGCTGAACCTGACATCGGGTAGCAAAGTTAATTCATCCAGTAGACGGGTATAGCCTTTCATGAGGAACTCATGAGATGCTACTCAGCACTCTCTGCGGATGGGACGCAAACCGTGTCACATTTCTTCGGAGTCTTGCATATTATCTAATGCGCCACCAGTATCGCATATTAAACGCTTAGTTAGGTCATATAACAACTTAGTATTTTGGTTATTCTTTGTTTCTAATGGAGCCAATATACAGCTCTTAAGGTCTGATGATCTAGCAAGCCCTCCGCCGTCTGCCAATATACAACTGACACAATGACACTTTTAGAAGTTACATTCATTCTAAGATTACTGGCATGGCTATGATACTGTATATGTTGTTGGTACAAACTGAACATTGTATCAGGTAGTGAAGTTAATTCATCCAGGATACACGTTTTTTCATATAATGAGCTTTTCAATAACTGCCCAGAATTTATTGCGGACGGTTCTCTAACCCGAGCACACATTCTGCGCCACTCGTACCGCATATTATTTCCAGTTTTGTGTCACAAATACAATTAATGTTTTGGTTAATCTTTATTTCTTGTGGCACCTATTTAGAATATCCTTCAACATACAGTTCTTACCTGTTATCCACGGTCTTTCATTACACAGCAGAAAACTTGCCACTTTTGGATGCTATGTTGATCTGAGTAATAATAATGTTTGTACTGTTCAGATTTTAGTGTGGACGGGTCTCGAACCGAGCACATTTGATTCAGAGTTTGGAAATCAATACCGCTTACTGAAGGTTATTTTGAGTCAGATTCAAACTCATGTTTTTAGTTCGCCTTTTTTCAATTGAAATCCATCTGGAAACTCTTAAGATCAGAATTTATAACTAGTCACCCCTTATCTGTTTTGATAAAACAGATACACATAAATTGGCGTAAATATATTGAATTAAGGATTATTGACAGGACTATGATTATTTATGTATTGTCAGTATAAACTTAATGTTGCATCATATAGAGAAGGCAATTCACCTTCTATTCTGATTTTCATAGATAAGGTGGTTATTATCTGGTCTAAATTGATGATACTGCAGACAATTTTATGTTATTTACCAGCTTATATAATATGTTCATTTATCGTTCGGTTGAAACGTACAAGAATATCTTTGGACCTTATGCTCTATCTGGCCACCATATCTATCATTTTACAAGAGGAAATATGGTGATTTGAGTATTAATGGCAAGATTTTGGTTATGTATTAGTTATCAGTATAAGGGAAAAATTTCAACAGGTATCAAAGGCAATTAATCTGTTAGACCTGTTCTGGCCTTACTAGATATTTTCAAGTACTGTCCAGATTTTTCCGCTTACGATACTAGAAACGAAGAAAATTTGCTATGGAGACTTGTGTCCTAAGCAATGCGGCCATTTTACCGCATTCTACAAAAGATGTTGGATCAAATAACAAGTTATGCTTCTAGGTTCACTTTCAATTCAAGAGGATCTTATTTGGAAACTCTTAAAATATGATGTCCTAAATAGAAACCCACGATTTTCTATTGTGTAACAGACACAATGCCACTTGAGGAGTTTATAATTATTTGAAATCTAATGGTAGGATTTTGATTGAATATATTCGTCATTGTAACTAAATAATACGAAGAAATTTCGTCCTTCCAAGAACGGATGGTTTAAAAATGATCCAAAAGCAAGGAACAAAAAATGGGTTAACCGTATATTTTCAGAAACCCCCAACGAAAAATATGTCCAAATCTTAAATATTTGCCTAAATGTGTTATTGTGAGCATTATAAGGTGTGTGATTAAAGGCTAGAGAATGGAAATGATAATAACGTTTCGAAACGTTGCCAGGTAGATTCGATCGTACCTCATTTCCAGTGGTTAGTATGAATGATGTTGAAGCATTCAGACGGAAGGGACAAATCAATACCCAGCCAGCACCAAAACGAACTCGATGAGTACATGGAAATGGGAATCAATCGGACCTTTTCGAAATTGATAATACAAATCTACTACACTCGTAAGAAAACCGTGCATACTCTAAAAGCCTAGATGTTGTATGAATGTATACTAACACCCCGGAACAAGCCGCATTATAGAGCGTTAATTGTATTCTGACGGAAATTTCAGAAGTATAAGAATCGATTCAAATGAATTTAAGCTATACTATATAATTGCTTTTTGTAGGAATGTCTTCTACCTACTTTTAATCATAAAGTAATATTTAACTTTATGGGAAAACTTTTGCATATACCGTTCGCAATTATTTACCTGAATGAGAGCCTTTTAGATAAAATGCATCTCGTGGCAATCCTGCTTGTGAGAATATATATATTATATATGTATATTCGTAAATTGGATTCATGATGATTGAAAATATAAAAAATTCTTAATCAAGCTAAACAACAAGTTGAATTGAATTTAATGTTTGGAAAAGTAATAAGGTGAAAATAATCATTTGAGGGTGTGAAATTAATACGAAATTATTGATTAAGAGGAAACATAAACTATCATTAAATGGCGTTCTTTAAGCCACGATGAAGAGGAATTAAAATATCTGATTTCACATGAGAAAACTAATTACAAATTGTTTTATGCAAGCAGAATAGGCATGCTCAAGTATTGAATATGAACAGTTGACGTTCGCACTTAATTAGTCGTTCCCTTAATTCACACTCTCCTGATTTATGTGTTCTGTTTGTTTTGTCGTTCCATATATATATATATATTAGGAAGAGAAAATGCATTCATAAAAATTGGATAATTGCCTTATATTTAAAGACTACTTAACTTCACTTTGAAATCTTTCATTTATGTATATCCTGGGTGTTAATTAGTATATGTTGGTGGAAAATAGTCTGACTCGGTTTCCTTCTAATTTGTTTTTGGGCTGTTTAGTAATTGTATATAAGTATGTGTCTATGTCTGTCCGTGTGTGTGTAATTATTTTTTCACGTTGTATTGTAGTGATGTCTGATCTCTCGTCATTCTTGTGTTGATAGATTGAGAGTTAACCCCCTTTTAGCATTGCTGGCCGTTACGTGTACGGATGTTATTTTACCCGAGTATTGTCTTTCGCTTCACCTTGCTCCTCAGTAGTTTTCTGTCCACTTGGTAACAGCGCAGGGTGTGTGGATTGCAGTGTTGAATGCTTATTTTGTTTTGAAATTTCTATCAATTTTTCTAATTTATCAATTTTTACAAAGCAAAATCTGAAAATTGTTTATATATATATATACATATATATAAATATATATATATATATATATATATATATATATATATATATATATACATATATACGAAGCTCTTTATATAAGAAACAAGCACTTGACCTCAACGTTCAAAAGTTTCATCAACGTGATATTCTAATCGACTGGCCACGAATCACAAAAAAAAACAAAAGAGCGAATCATGAGTTTGGACGCCAAAGATCAAATGGCGGTTCTCACCAAATCATTCATAATCTACGAATTCTCATGTATGCTGCGTAGCATATATATTGGACGTACGAAGAAATAATTGATCAACAGAAACCAACAAAATTTACCGCAAAATTGATGAAAAAGGCTTGTCACATTCTGGGAAATCATTTATTTAAATCAAGTTTGCGAGCGTGAAGTAAACACGAATCACATTTTTTAACCAGTCGTCGAACAACATAAAAAACTACCGCCAGCCGCAACGCACTGACGCGCTTCGACCTTCCATGATCATCATCAGAGCACGACGGAAAAGTGTATGTCAAATTGGTTTGTGTATATTCGGCATGTGTACACGCTTCGAAATGAGATTACAGTGATTTAGTCATAATTAATGACAACTAACTAGATAAGCGTACCCGGATATCGAAAATTATGGAGAAAAAATCAGGAAGACAGCGGATGCAAACAAATCGGATCGCAACCCGATAATCAGGTAAATGATATATTCCCTGTCGCGCAACATGTTTCTTTTAAATCTTATTTGGGTACATTGAACTTGACTGGAAAATCATATATTTGACCAATTTCTCATTACTACACTAAGCAATAAGATAAATAATAATCTATATAGGAAGCTCTTTATGTGAATCATAAAGCACCTGACCTAAAAATTCAAAATTCATCAACACAATATTCTAATGAACTGGCAACAAACCACAAAAATCACCAACATTTTAATAGCATCAAGGCAAGGCGAAACATCCTTCGACCTGACTAAACAAACTGAAAAAGAAACGCAGCTGCATATACGGTATCACAACCATTGTTAAAAGCGACAGAAATACCAAGTGGACAGAACAAATTTGAGGAACAAGGCGAAATGAAAAATAGAATTTTATTTTAAACTTATTACAAGTTCATTTCTTATAGTTTTCGTTTTACCTGCCACAAGCCATTGAAGAATAGTGGATCATCAAATGAATCATTGGAATTATTTAAATGAAAATATTTTTTGCGGAACTGGATTTGCATTTTGACCAACCCAGTAAGGATTCCAACTGTTTTATTTCTTTAACAAGATATTTCGGCTGCCATTATCGGCAGCCTTTTTCAGTTGATACATCCTCACCAGTTTTACAAAACAAACTACTATGTGCATGATTGCCTACTTTGACTCTCTCTCTCTATCACATTTCAATGTAATTTACAATTTTATTCTTTGGACATCATTATTCCACCACGTGTTTTTGGTTTTCGCATAGTTTTAAAGGCAGCATTCGTTTGACATTATTACGATGCTCAAAGTTGATCTAATTCGTTCATTACCTGCCTCCTCTTAATCTACCACACACAGTAAACCACAAATTGATTATTGCACACAGTAAACGTACCCTGGTAGTTGAATTACAATGAAAGTTATTGGCACAAAAATTAAATACAGTTATTTTGATGCGTTGTAACAAAATTATAGAATTACCGCCACATCTAAAGGTATATTGATTAACTCATATCTTTGCTTGTATATTTATCATTCAAACAAAGAATACAGATATTAACCGAAATGAATTTAAAGAAAACGTTCAAATTTTTTAAAGTAGTACTTTCGCTCCATCATTCCAATTGATTAAATAAATATTAGCTGCGCGCTCGGCGATAACAATTACTTTAAGCAAGGTTGCGATATTGATGTAAACACCTAAACC